>JAQQZY010000014.1:20810912-20830992 GCA_030068375.1 Ostorhinchus rueppellii
AAACATTTAGTATCAGGCAGAATATTGTTAAAATTGCACTTGCATCTCTTCAGACATTTCAGGTTCTTTATATTTTGTTCAGGTTATTCACCTTAACTTTGAAATTCTACTTTGTTTTAGTGTAAAAACATGTAAATATTTACATTTACAAAGAAATATTTGGAGTTGTAAGAATTTATAGATTATTATGATGGTATTTTACTGCTCTGAATGACCTAAAATGTTTAATATCATAATATCTTGTTTTGTATTTCGCAAATTCATCCCAAGGGCCAGACTGGACCTTTTGGCAGGCTGGATTTGGCCCCCAGGTCGTGTTTAACACCAGTGCTGTAGATGAAGACTTTTAATTCATTAAGAGCCAAAATTAGATTATCAAAAAGTTATGATAGTAGGTGTCGTCATCAGATTATACCACCACAGAATTACAAATAAAGTTAGAATAATCAAACAGGATGACATGGACTTCAAAGATGCATTAGAACTGCATTAATAAAAAATATTACAGAACATACTTCACATAATTTACTATAGTAAAAGGCAAATGGATTTTAAACAAATGATCACTGGTGCAGACAGTAAAATTACAACAATAGCACAGAGTAGCAGAACAGTGTAAAACATCTATGGAGTAAGGGGTCACATATTTGACCTAATTATGCACCCAGAGTATCTGTTTCCTGTCTGCCTGCTCAGTCTTCATATGCATTTTATTCTCTACCTATGTTATTTTAGACACAGTCACTGGTTAAGAGGCACATTAATAGGTCCATGTTTAGGGAACAGAAAACCGTACCTGTACTGCATCAAAGCTTAGAACTTCAGGGGCTTTTCAACTCCTCTGTAGACCTAGGAAGAAGAGGAAGAGAAACAAGACAACCTTCTTGATTATTAGACATAAGCAAATCGCTGTCCACATTAGCCACAGACATTTATGACGTAAACTAACATCCATTCATGCCAAGATGTGGGCTATTGTGTTCAACCACCCCGCTGAATTATTCCAGTCTGGAATCCTGATAAATTATCCCCACAGTTTAGTTTATTGAAGCTTCATTTACCCTTACCAATTGTATTCCTAAAAAAAAAAATAAATATATAGGCCTATTGTGTTGCGTTTTCAACATTAAAACTGCTGCCAGAAATTGTGGAACTAGTCTGTCAGAATCCAATTCTTTATTTACAGAAAAGATGGTTTCCTCTCAGGAGCTCTCCAACGATTGTCTATTGTGTCATGCGTCAAACATGAACTCAGCAGTCAGGAAAACAGAGATAAGAACAGCAGGAGGTAATAAAGAAGTCAGAGAGAAGAGGGTTCACTTGCTGAATGCTCAGAAAAAAAGGAGACTGTTGTAAATGTAGCACAGATCTATAAATATTCCAAACCGTGTGTTGTCAATTGTTTGAAATGTGGCTGATTGGAGACTTTGATTTCTTAGAACTCCGATACAAGCACACTGAATATCTCACAGGATCCACTATGAAATCTAGGCTGACAATAAGCATATTCACAACAACTGGCCTCATGACCCACATAGCCTTAATACTGCACACACTCTTGGGTAAGCACTGAAGGAGTGAGGCACCAATGACACTCTGATGTCATGAAAGTGGATGGAGTTTCACCTTCCCCCCCCTTTGTGTGACTTAAGGGACCAGACACTGACCTCATTGATCGAGAGCTCTAAGTTTTTATTGAAGCAAGAGTGTCTAGGTTTCAGCTGCAGCTGGGCTTAAGATAGGCCCAGAACCTGATCTTAGGCAAACACAAGGCGTATGGGGAACAGAGCTATGTTTTGGCACAATTAGCCAAGAGGAGCAAAATAAACAACCAATAAGCATAGGGTGGAAACTGACAGAAACTTGACTAAAGCCATCTGATGTTAGTGGTGCTTTTCTCCTTTTATGCTGTTACTTTGGAGAAGGTAATGTGTGGAATGTAATAGCTGAAAAGAGACAGTAAACTGGCTTTGTATTTTATAGAGAAAGCTTTTAAAGGAAGTGGGGTCATCTGGTGTCAAAAGCTGCAATATGGCTCTTTAGAAACCGGTGATTATGATACTTTTACGTTTCCCAATGACAAGTTATGGGCATAAACTTCCAGCTTGAAAGGCAAAAACAATAAGGACTCCCTCTTTTCTGTGACTGGTCATGGAATTAAAGACAACATTCCTGCCTTGAACAAGCTGTAGAAAAGGGGTTAAGATTGCATTTCTCCATATGGGACGTTGGTGACCATTTCACGTACCAAAGAAGATAATGGTGTACACTGTGGTTTTATCTCATGCCATGTTAATACCAAGTCATTTTTCTAATTAAATTAATATACAATGGGAGACATGTTAGGGAGTGGCACAAAAAACAAAGAGCTGATTTACTTTCCTCAAGTGCTGCCTCCAAGACAAAGGCAACAACCTCTCCACTCCCTGGGCTGGGCTGGAAAACTGTCTGCCAAAGAGTGCGTAGATGTGGTCCTTCTCCATTTACAACATCCCTCCCTCGCTTAATGTTTTCCCTTCACTTTTTGTCTAAACTGTGTGTGACAGAGCCATTATCGCCGGGCTATCACATTCTTCACCATCGTATTTTCACACAGACTTTGCACCCCAGTTTTGTTTTTTGTTTTTTTTTAGCTGCCATCACCCCCTGCATCTCGGGTGGCTGAGCACTAAGTGCACCCTAACGCCACAGTGACTTACAACAGTGCAGATGTGAGGGAGGATCAAAAAGTTAGGCGACAGATGCTCTGAGCTAATCTCGCAGCTGCAGACTGAGCCAAGGCCACTTGCCACACCAAAGCACTAAACACGAGGTCAGACAGGTCAAACTGCTCAAATGGTGTCACATTCAGATCCACAGTGGATGTCCATTAAATCTGCTGCCTGGCACAGTATAGGTACCCAGTTCTACTGTTTACCACTTGCATTGATTAACTTAAGGTTCACCAAATGATCCAAGTATGACCTCTGCTTGCATTTAAGTGCCTCTAGTTTTGTTTCTGCTTCCAATACAGAAATGAAAGTAAACAAGCAATTTTATGAGGTCACCATTTAAATCTTTGAGCTCAGATGTTTTTCATGTGCAACTATGACTTTTCAGAAATTTATACAGCCGAGGTAGCCCTCGCTCATTTGTAATGACTAACCAGTTGTAGGGATGTTTTGCAGAACCAAGTCCAACTCTGAAAATAACACGAGTACCAGACATAAAGCAAAACCAGGATCCCTTTGCACGAGCATTGTGGTTGTCAACAAGGGCGACCAGACCACATGGAATAGTAGACAGGTGGTCAGATCTGGTGGCCAGTGGTAACTGTAGGGTTTTCCCCATTACCTTGTTGTAGCATCTCCCTTGAAATATTTAGCTGCCTTGCAATGTAATAAGCAGTTTTATTTGAAGAAGAAAAGCAATCTATGGATTAATGGTGTAAAAGCTACTGACATCTTTACAGTTATGGCTGCACAGCAAACAAGCCATGAATCTAAAGAGCAGTGGAAAACATTGAACAACCTGATAGCAACATAGCAGCAGCTAATCATCTTGACTGAATAATTCTTGTCCATGTTTAGATAAAAATCAAAAATATCCAAATAGAGCACCTCCATCTATTATGATAATGCTTCTGAGTGTAATAACTTTATAATTAATCCAACTATTCCTCATGCAAATACACAGTAAGTGGACTCCTGAATACTAATAGCACCCATCTTATCCAGTGCCAAAGCAGCAGGATGACAGGTCAGCCAATGTTATCAGTAATCCACTCATGTTCTCTAGAGGGCCAACACTGGTCACAACTGTTTCCCGTCAGCAAAAGGCCACTAACCAAAGTCTGGCACCATTATCACCACCATATTTAAAAAAGCACAGGGGAGAGATTTAAACGTTTTAGGTTTTAGAAAATGCCTCTGTGCTTGTCGATAAAAATTTAAGAGGCTTAAATGACGCTGTAAACCACAAACCACAACAACTGCACATTTGTGGTGTAATAGAGATGCAGTGTGCAACTTTGCTAAGTTCTTGTGTTACTATGAAACAGTCAGTGACATGAGTTCACCACATCCTGCAGTCTACAGCTGCTGCCACAAACCCTTATATCCCTGTATGCGTTGATCAAGTCAAAGAGCACTCCCAGTGGCCTACGTGGTAATGGATTACACTGGGACGTCAACTAGTATGCCTGGAAGCTGGTGTATAGTGCTTAAAAAAAGAAAAAAAAAAAAAAAAAAAAAAGAGGAATTTTATCCACTTTTCATTCAGTATTTACTAGACTGACAGGTTTTATCAAAATGACATCATAATAATAGTCGGACAGTGTTGTGGCTTAAGACGCCCAAGAGAATAACTAGGGACCCTTGTCTCCCTTTGTAAATATTGTACCACTGCTCAGCAGGATTGCTGAGGCACTGAGACAGCAACAGCATGAGCTCACAGTGGCAGAGTAACCTAATCCCTGTGACAGCCTGCTAAAATCACAGGGCTCTGCTGCCTTCTGGAATGTGCTCTGTATGCTTGCTGCTCACTCAGCCCCTCTGACACTGCTGCGCTTCCTCCAAACTAACACCAAAACTTACATTTTAGCCACAGGACGCGTCTGCTTCACAAATAAACAGTGCAGGACAGCATTGGACCAATAAATGCATGTTTGCGCTCTTTTTCACATCGGACCACAGCAACTAAAACCCATGAGACTGCATCTCATCCCAGCTGTCCCAGATTCTCTCATAACAAAACAGCAGCATAGCAGCAAAGGGTCATGGGAGACTTGGCAGGCCAGCTGTGAGACAGGAAGTGCGGACATAAGGGTGACCGGATGATGGGAAAGTGATGCAATCTGACAGAGTGCAGGCCTGACCCCCCAAGTTCAGGGGAGTTCAGATCTTACTTTGCATGGATGCCAGTGTAGCCTACCTCATTTTAGAGATCATGTTCAGGGCTCGTATGAACTTCAACACCAGTGTTGCTGAGGGACAATTGTCGTCATATTAAAACTTAATTAAGAAGCCTCTAGTGTTTGGGCTCGGGATTTAAGCTGCACCCGTGACTGTGTGAAAGCAGTTGGTTATCCACCCCCAAGGATCACCCACGACAGTTGGGAATAGCCCAAAATAGACTGGGGCTCTTGTCCTTTGAGATTTGCCAGAGATTTACACTAATGGCAACAACCAACACCAAAGGTTTTACGCTTGCTTTTACCGCTCATTAAAAAGGTCAGCAAGTGCAGAAGTAGAATAAAGCCATATGATCTAAGGTGAAGGTTCATATCATCTTCCGCATATAATTATTGTAGATGATAATAACAACATCATATGATATCATCTGCTGATTAAGTTAAAGGAAAAAAAAAATTGTAAATTTATTCATCTAAGGAGAATCTTGTCATGCAAAGGTTAGCACATAAACTGAACCATTTCTCACTCAAATCTATCGTATCAATGATATCAAAAGATAAATATCCAGCCAAGAGTGGGCTATCATCTATATCAGACTACATTATTCTTAAATCTGACAATTGAACAATGCATAATATAGATAAACCAAAGGGTCAACAAGCATAATTTCTGCTTAAAGTAATTTACTTCCTTATTTCACTTCCCACAAGAAGCAGAACCCTACATTTCATAACCATTAGGATCAATGTCACAGTCTAACCCACACACATATCACGCAACTGGTGACTTGCTTGGTGCATCCTGAGCCCCAGTGCAATCTGCTGTTTTTGTAGCTAAAAAGGTGGAGATGCCACACTGCAAGACACAGCTGATAGAGAAACAAATTTGGCAGAGGGACATGTCTGTGGAAATATAGCAATGTGAAAGCAGATCAGTGCTGCAGCAGATGATGCTACAGACAAGCCTTTTAATATAGCCCACAACAGTAATATGAGTGATTATGTAACATAACACATAAACAGAGCAGTTTCTAATGTGGATAACAACTTTTTAAAAAAAAATAAAAAGATATGTTAATTGAGATCCCTATCAGCACTTAAAAGCCTGATCAAAGCATTCCCATCATACACCACAACAAGTCACACCAGCAGAGTACTTGAGTCAAATCTGAGCATGCTAAACATAGTTTTGTGGAGCACTGCATTAATATTTGCAAGAATTTAATTCAATGCATCTTCTACTTGCTTTAACAGCAGAGCTTCCATCTTAAACTGAAGTCTCCTCTGTAAGCAGACACCCCATAGAACATAATACCTCAAGGTAATAAAGGATCTATTTCTTAAGACCCCACCTACACCAGCAGAGCCTACACATCCGCATCCACGCCCTGCTGGTTGCGGGAGTTGCCCGTTGTTGTTCTGGGTGGTCTATTTGCTTATAACTACCAGGTCCAATTATGGCCACATCCAAGCAATCTGGGATGAAGGCATCAACAAAATAAACCTCCAGGTTACTTCACTAACACAGAAGGCTCAAGGGGATTTCCAGATGACTAATCCAAGTTTAGAAAGTAGAAGGATTCATAAGATAAAACCATTTGCGGTCTTGGGTTGTCAGGCTACTGCTAGAGGCATTAATGAACCAGTAAAAGAGAGGATTCACATTAAATCTAATTTTTCCCTTGCAGAGTACTGTAGCTGTATACTTCATTGCAACTACAATCTTCTGGGGGAAAAAAAACAAAACAAAACAAAAAAAAACAAAACTATTGCTGCAGTCAAAATAGGAAATCATTTGTACACCACAAGATAATAATCCCAGTCAGCCCATGTCAGAGAGGTGAAATGGATACACTGGCTTCCTCTTCGTATTCATACATCCTGACAAATATGAGCCCTAGGGTGCCGTCACAATAGGACTAAACAAGCCACTTGGGACAGAGGTCTGAGAGAGACACATGTTGAAACTTGTGTAGGAGCATCTTGAACACAGGAGGCATTCCAGATTGCATGGTGATGCCACAAAAATCTAGGGTCTGCATAAATCAGCAAAATGAACCCAGCGTTTGATAGGAGAAAACATCTTTCTAAGAAACTCTTGTCTTGCATACAAGTATTTCTAAAAAGCAGATATGACAGAAATTCATAAGAAAGTGGAAGAATGGTGTGTCTCAAAGGATAACATCTCTCAATCACAAAATATTTAGTACATAGCCTACATCCTCATTTTCACCACTAAACCCAGTAAGGGAAAACATTATAATGAACCAATAAAGAAAAGTACCTCTGAAACTGAAACTTCTTTTCTTCTGTGTAAAGGGAAGTAAAATCATTTACCCCAACTGTGAAAGATAGCAAATATTTCAACCGCAGTAACCTTAGGCTTTGATTTTACAGAAGTGAAAAAATGTCATAACACCGATTACCATAAGTGTGCCCTGTGTTTTCACAGTAAGTTGTCCAAAAAAAACAAAAAAACAAAAAAAAAAACATAAATAAATAATTTTCAAGAACGTCTTCAACTCTGCTTGTTCTTCTAATTCTTTATTTTTCTCCCTCTTGTTGCCTTGACAGAGCTAGGTTTCTCTTTAAACCAGGTGATCCAAGCCAAGTTAGCTTATGGAGCCTATCTTCAATGTTGACAGTTTAAACATATCTACAAGAGCGGACAGTTTCAGGGAGGTGCTTCAATCAGAAAAGAAAACAAACAAAAATCACATATGAAAATGAGGAAATGGAAGACAAGAGTAATAGGTGAGATTAGACAGTCATGAGAGAAATTCCCCCTTTTCTCCATTTCAATAAAATCCTGAAGTCATGTATTAAAATAGATTCATGAGGTTGCTAGACCACAGAAATTGTCTGATACATCAGTCTTTGGCTCTTAAGAGTTGGTATTTTCTCCAGGCTATGAGGACAGATTTGGCTGCTGGAGGCCAGTGGCAGTCCATAGCCAAGCAATATGGCCACATCGCTGAAATATCAGCATGCATGACTGAATAGTAAGAGTCAAGGAGAGCCTTCAGACCTGAATATGAATTCATGGCCTAGATGTTAACATGAATGGAGCACAGTGGTTCAGGCTTTTTTTTTTTTTTAATCTATTAGTCTTTTAATAGCCATTTCCAGGCCACCGATCCTCCCTTACTCCCACCATGAAGTAAGCCACAGTATACTAAATGCCTCCCTCTGCATCTCACGTCCCTGAAAATTTTGTGAGAGACTGTGACAAGCTATCAGTGTGATACTAGTTACAGAAACTATACTATAAATACACACATAATACTTCTTGGATTATTTTTCACACTAATTTAACACAAACCAGAAATCAGCCATGATAATCTGTTGTTTCATAGTTCTGCTCAACACGTTTTGTAACAAACACAAGCTACATGAGCTTGCCAGCAATTACACAGCCTTATCGCCTATTGTGCTACTGAGGCATCACATTTAGTCTGGCTTTAGTTGTGTAAGGTACAAACAATGTCAAGAAGTAAACAAAGGGTGCAATTATCTAAAATCTAAGTCAGAAGTGGTTTCAGTACTTTTGTTCTCCTTTTACAGATCTCTCAGGTAGATGCCAGTTCACTGACTTTTACAAATGGTGTTGTTTAAATTACACCTCAAGCACATTATCAAATCACTACCTGTTATGACATGTGCAGCCATTCAGAGAATGATTTAAGGAGTTTGTCTTACTTAATACAATCTGGATGATGCTTTTTGGTACTTCTTCTGCAATGAAATGTTTTTGAGTTTTGGTCAAATTAACCCATAAAAACCCAGTGCCACTTTTGAGGCAGTTCCCAAATTTATTTTTCTCTTTATTTAACCTTTCTTAAGTGAGTGATCACCATTTAATATCCTCTTTATTTAGCATTTTTCTACTGTTAAGTGTATTTTCCTATATTTAAGTCACAGATGTAGATGCTGATTAACGCCCAGAGTAAATTCAAAGGTTACCATACATCAAAACTGAGAAGAATGAAGAAAAAAAAGTGACCTTTTTCAGCAAAAATATTATTAACTGAATATAAACCAAGTGTCTCCATTCAGTGTCACTGATCCCACTCCATGGATTTTAGTGGAGAATCACTGTTGGTGTTACTTTCCATGTTCAGTACGGAGCCTCTAAAAACGCCCAAATGGGTCAAATCTGATGACCGTGAAAAGATGACAAATTGTATTTTACACCGGTTATTCATATGTATTGATAAGATTATTGGATTCTTTTTGTTTTTTTAGCATTTAATATCAGTGAATGATTTTGGTCACCAATGGGTGTTTGGGTCTTTATGGGTTATCCTAACTTGTATGAGAGCATTTTACCACTTAATCAATAAAACCTTTGATGCAATAGTAGAAGCTACAGTTCAGATGCATAACAAAAGCCACATAAGTAGGTAAGCAACTGGTGATAAACTGACCACAAAAACATTTAGGGTTGTCTCTCCCAATAAGATGGATACAAGAGATCCTAAGTTAATGTTGAAGAATGCCTCCATCGTGACTATGACCAGGCTTGTGTCTCCATTCAGAGCAGAACAACTTCAACTTGAGCTTTGGTAACATTAGCCTGCAGCTAAAAGATGAAGAAAACAGAAAATAGTGAATTAAAACCTGAGGATGCAGTGTGTTAAAATGTTGGCGTTTCAGTTGGGAGACTAGTTAGTTGAAGCTATCCTGTTCCCATTATCAAAAGCTAAATTTAGTTTAGTACCCTGTATTAATTTAATTGTGCCTATTTTAATACATGCAGCGGTTTTATCTGAACGTTTATCTTATGACTTAAGCCTGACAGCGTGTCATGCTACCTAACTTGGCTAAACCGTGTAAGCAGATCCCCCTCCCAAAAAAACGCTTTAAAGTGAACCAAATATGACGCCCACAGCCAAACTAACCGTTAGCCAGATGGATAACAGTATGCTGGCCATGTTGGCAAGCCGACGAACTGGTTTTGTCTGGGTTAACAGTTAGCCATTAGCCGACGTGAGTTAACTGTTACACTCGGTGGATTCAGGGATAGCAGCAGCTAGCCTGTAGCTTTCGTGAGAGACGTTGGTGCGGTAGCCTGGATCTGATAGCTGTAGTGGCAGATCCAGATTCATACTCTGCTCAGTCACACCACGTCTTACCTGATTTCTGACGGTCACTTCTTATCTCCTGGAAAAACTGAGTGTCACGCAAGCTGAAAGTTGATGCACAGGAGTGATGTCCACAGTACCAGCAAGCTGCTAGTAATTTTTCCACTTGAAGGAGCTAGCCTAGCAGATGAAACCCTATGCCCCGTTGGAGTAGCATTTCTATATCAAAGCATGTCATTGCACAGAACGGCTAAGGCTAAGCTAGCTGCCTCTACACAAGCTGTTCACACACCAGGTTCCGCCTCCTCCATATGATTGGCTCAGGAGAACAAAGCCTCCTCTCATTGGAAGACGAAGCTGTCGGTCAATCACACTGCAGCTGTTGATGTTTTGCATTCATACAAGCGTCTATCGTGATCTTTCGATTGGTAAGCTTCACCATTATCATAATAACGAGAAAACAATAATACAGGGACGCTGTTTTTAAACTTTTATTATTTTTTGATGGATTTTGCTTTCTACTCATAATCTGTAGCTACAAATGAAAGTTTATGTGCTCTTCATTTAGTGTCATTAAACCTACATATTTCTGCATATTAGGTACATTTATTTTTTCAGTGTTGTCAGTCAAAAAAAATTGAAAAGCTAAATCTTAACTTATTTGTTGGCACCAGAAAATATTATTATTATTATTACTTTTCTTTGCGAGGCTCCTTAATGAATGATAATAAACAATAACTGAAAAATAGCCTGAGCAAAATGCCAAGTCATCTCTACAATGACGCTCACATACAGAGACACAATAACTTGCTCTGAAATTCCATTGCGGCTCCTCCTGGGAAATGATGATGCTCAATAAACATATATGCGGTGAAGAGAGTTGCAGAGTAATTTGGAAGCTTGTGTAGCTCGCTGCAGGATGCAATCTGTTTCCTGCTCAAACAGATGGGCCTCCACCACACGTACTCTGTTTTCAGCATTAAAAAGAGCATTTCAGAGCATAAGTATGATGCTGCAAGAATATAAAAGAATAAAGGCACTTTATTTCAATTTTTAGGCTTCTGCTATACTAGTATAAGAGTATAACCTGTGTCTTCAAAGAAAACAATTGCATTTTTGTACTGTGGCGTATTTTAGTATTTACCTCTGCTTTTGACTTCCACAGTTTTGTCATGTGCAGCTAAACTGCAATCATCTTCAGTTTTACACAAAAGTGTCTAAGAATTTTAACTTCTGCTTCTGCTATGTAATTAATTGGGTTTCTACACAAAAGGGTTTTGTGGTAAAATTATGTTGATGTAGTGAACTTAGCCAGCCATATACTGTGAACCACTGGATACACCACTAATTCTATTTTTAATTTACTCTGATAAAGCATTACTTCTGCTTATAGTCATGTAATGAAGTGGATTGTTAATGCCACCTGCTGGGCTCTTAGTGAAACAACCATGTTGCCTTATAACCGCACCATGCAACATGTCTCCTTTCATTTGCTTTCATCATTATGCCTTTATTTCATTCCATTGTTGTTACTTTACTTCAGGGAAATCACAGAGACCGCCTTCTACATACAGAGGAAACGTCACCGGTGCGCCACTAAATTGTACACTACAGACAAATCAGAAGGTCTCATGTTGTTAAAGGGACTTTAATTCAATACAGTGCTCCTGCCTCTGGACATAGTTTGATATGTGAATGATAGAAAACAGAGGCAGCATCCAGGGATGTAATCACTAGTGGATATCAACCACTGGCCAGAGCCAGAAAATAACTGAGTCAATTGGAAATCACTGAAAGGTGCAGTTTGTGCACAAGTATTATTGAAAGAAAACAGTGTATGGAATAATATATGACATTAATTTCCTTTACACAATGTAATGCAGCAGGAGCTGCTATGACCTCATGATACAAATTCTCCTAAAGGTTATAGCTTTTTAAAGAAACAATGTTGCATTGACAAGCAATGACTGAAAGTAAGAAAATCAATACCCTTTATTTAAAGAAAACTTGGTGGTATTTATTTTTATTATTTAATTTTTTTGTATGTAGGATGAATGATCTCTGGGCTGACATTTACAGAGAGTGAGAAGTGTGGCAGTGTGACAACAGCAGAGCACACCACTCTTATTTCATCTTTTTTAGAAAATTATCATTAAAATTGTTTTTCACTGCCACTCACAAGACCAGACTCAATATGATTGCAAATGCTGAAAAGAAAATCACAAAAATTAAACTGATTGTTGTTGTTTTCTTCTTCTTCTTTTTTTTTTTTTGCTGACATTTTGGTCCTTGACACGTTTTGACATTAAAGCAGTACTATCAGGGGAAGGTCACCATATTACATTTGTCTTTTATGTCACACACAAATATTAAGACATTAGTTACACAACTGGCACTCTTCCAACAACACAACAATACAAAATTGCCAAATGATCCAGACATTCTTTTGAATTGCACAACCAAGCAACATTTGTAAACAGGTAGACTGACATATCTAAACTCATTTAATGGGTGAGTCTAGGATCTCTTGGTAATCCTGTCGAATGGCCCGGCTCACCCTGTACAGCTTGACTCCTGTCAGGGTGAACACACTGACCATGATGACCAGGCCTCCGATGACGTCGTAAACGGATGGGATCATCCTCAGAACAATGAGCTGGAGAAACATGGCAACCACGATTTCTAGATGCTGCACGGTGCTAACTAAGGCTGGATGAAACTTGTTCAGAGCATAGTAGACTCCCAGGAACGCCACAGTAGAGCAGATACAGATCCCAGTTAAATAGCCCCAGGTCTCCGCATCCAGAGGAATGATGGGCTCCTGCATGATAAACATGGTGGAGGCCCCCCACACTGTGCCCGTCCAGCCAAAGGTGAAGAGTGCCGTCCACATGCTGACACGCTCCTTAATGGCTCTGTAGACGATCATAGAGAGGGCAGCGGTCAAGCCGGCCATGACTGTCATTGTGTAGCCAAAGGCCTCCTTCCAAAAGCCCAGCCTGGACTTCTCTTCATCAGCTATGTTGGGAACCATCACCAGGCAAAGACCAAACACACTTCCCACCACTGTGACCACATCTGTGTAACCCAGCCTCTCATCCAGCAACAAGAAGGCCAGAACAGCACTGAAGACCGTAGTGGAGGCACGCCACATGATGGTGCCATTACTGGGTGGGACAATGGCAAAGGAGGTGTAGGCGCATGTGATTGAGATAACGTTGCAGACGCCGTAGAAGAAGAGCCGCAGCCTGTAGCCCTTTGGACCGAAGGGAGCTTCATGGTAATAGAAGACCACCAGGATGGACAGCACTTGGATCACAGAGCGAATGAAGAGCAGCTCAAGTGAGGGCACTTTCGAGCGGTCAGCTGCTAAACGGGTGATCAGTGCCACACAACCGTGAGCCACCGCTGCCCCAAACAAGGCCATCCAGGTAACTCTGGAGGCCAACACATTCGCCTCACCAAAGCTGGCCAGCTGGCTCTCAACTCCCTTGTCCCTCTGCACACTTGGCTGTTTTGGCTGCGTCTCCATGGTTCCAAAGAAAGTCCTGCCCCCTTTACTGTCTGAGACAAGTCTCTTTCCAACATTAGCTTCTGCAAAGGCGCCAAACTCCTCAAAAGAGGGTGCATCATCATAGCCTTCATCACCAGGCTGAGGGAAGTGAGTGGCATATTTAACGGTGACTGTGTTTGGGTGAATCTTAACCCGCTTTTTTGATCCGTACTGTAGTGAAGATGAAGATACGTCCATGTTTTTCTAGGTGTTGAAAGAGGTAAAATCTGAAAAATGAAGTGAGAATCATTTCAGCATTATCATGTAAAAATAACACACAAGTACTGCTGAAAAATGTAGTCTGGTTTCTTATCTTTTATTAGTGTAAAACAGATATTTTCCAAAACAGTGCTTATGTTTGTATAATCCATCATTCACTTTGTGTCCATCCCCCACACCTCCACACACAAACACAAACTACAACCAAGCAAACACACACATACATGTGTACATAAGGGGAAAAACACACTACTCACTCCTTTCTCACATACCTTTTTACTCTGCTCAGCCTTACACTGGTGTTGTGTTACTTCTTTATATATCCCATGCAAGCTCATATAAGCAGCAAACATTGTGAGGCTGATGCAGTCTGATGGGGATGAAATTACATAACAGGAAACCACAGAGGGAATGATACATGAATGTGGGCCACTTATGGGATGAATGGAGCCGCACACCATAAATTAGCAAATCCTGTGAAAAGGAATGTGTGAAGGGGTTAAATTAGGCTGAATGGGGGTGCTTTCTGGTGTGTATTTATTTATTTATTTATTTTTTGGTCAATTTGCATATTTGGTTTATAGATAATTACTAAATACTATTTTAACATTACAGTGTCAATAAGAATTAAGTCTAAGTTTTCAATCAAATGAGCTATTTTCATTTCTTTTGCATACAACCACTCTCATTCTCTAAATCCTTTAAGGCACAGCATGAATTAAAACCACAAGGGGGCAGATAGATACTCTTATTTGCGTTCTGTCTTTTTCTCAAGCTTTGGGGTCGTTCCTGCTTTTGCAATTATAACTTGATTCTGAATTATAATTACATATTGTGCTCATTTTGATGTTAGGGTTGCAAATATCATTCCAAAAGCCAAAAAGTAAGCAATAAAAGACTGATATCAAATGCACTAATGCAATGCTGTGAGCGCTTGAACGTTGTGTACAATAATGATTTAATATTTTTCCCACAAGAAAAATCGCTTAAGAAACAAAAATATCACAGGATTGTACGTATTTAAAAACCAATTGTTTCGGGTAAATGATCATTTCGGGTTTGCAATTGCAAGACTTGATTATATGAATGCTAAAAAGCTTTTTTCTTTCTTGAACAAACGCACTAAAGATAAATGTGTCAAAGTATGTATTTATTATTTAGCAAAATCTTAATTTTAAGCTATTTCTAAGGCGGCTTTTGATGCATGTGCGTAATGGTGCCAAGTGGACGCAGAAAGCAAAAACAGTGTCAAATGTCTTACCTTTTGCTCTTTGAATAGTTCCTACTGGTGCATAAACGCAGGCTTGTGTCATAAATGAAGATTTTGTGTGATTTCTTGATCCCTACATTTGGTCAAGTGCCATTTCCCCATCTTCCCCTTCGAGTGAAGCGCCTCTTGAAGACGCGTGACGCGTATTTGTTCTCCACGCCGTCTATGGTCGCTGCTTCTGCCGCTGATGAAGCTGAAGCTGCTGCTGAGACTGATGAGGATGATGAAGATGAAGATGAAGCTGAGGGGGGGAAACCGAGGAGAGAAGCAACTGTCACTGTCACAGCCAGTGGTTTGCTTTCTCCTCCTCCCCCTCCTCTTCTTCCCCTCCTCCCTCTCCCTCTAAGACTGCTTCACACCTAAACCCGCTCTTATTCGTCATCTCAGAGGGGAGAGGGATGTGCGTCGGTCAGTCATCATCAGCAACGTGATTATAGCATTAAAATTCATACACTTTTTAGAGGCACTTGTAATCTCTCATATAAAAAGTGAAAAAGGAAACACATACAAAAAAAACAACCCAAAAACAAGCAGTGTGTATTCTGCTTTTATGTCCTTAACTCCCATATGTGTTTAATTATGTAATAATAATAATGTCATAATAATGTAG
This sequence comes from Ostorhinchus rueppellii, assembly GCA_030068375.1. Lineage (NCBI taxonomy): Eukaryota > Metazoa > Chordata > Actinopteri > Kurtiformes > Apogonidae > Ostorhinchus > Ostorhinchus rueppellii. Next base: position 20,826,540 of record JAQQZY010000014.1, read on the forward strand.
ATGTGCTCAAAGGGTGGGGTCCACCATCTGCTACATGGCTCATTTCTAACCACATTACCTCTCTCTCTCTCTCTCTCTCTCTCTCTCTCTCTCTCTCTCTCTCTCTCTCCTATATGTTCTGAATGAATGTGCTATTTCACAGTGCAGCAGTGGTTAGGATTCCCACAACCCCCTCTGGGATCTTGTCATTTGGTGTTGCAGACTTGATAAGCCCGCATGTTTTCTTCTCTCTGGTGTGCATGTTCCTGATCAGGCTCTTGCATTTCTATCTGTCTCCGACTTCATTGCAAAAAAAAAAAAGAAAAGAACCAAATGTAAATTGCTAATGTAAAAAGAACATCATATGGAAGTCAATTTAGGCATCTACTGTGTGAAAACTGCTGCAAGGTGAATATAAATTTATAGTCACTTCAAGATGGGGAGGTTGAAAGCACTGAAATTAGATTGTTGAGTTTATCCCCCCAGCAATGCAACAGGAGCCTCAGCTGGTGATATAGATCATACTGTCAGTAGCTGCCACAGCCTCGACTTCTGCTACTTGACTGTGATTTTAATTGGTACATAACACCGAGAAGGGTGATTTGTGATGTTGTAGCAATTAGCTCCATGCCAGCATTTACATTCAGTTCTTAACAGTCCCATAAAGTGGAGAGCAGTGAAAATGAACATTATGCGATTAAATATTTATATTTGACCCACAGAGGTTGCAGATTATATTACAGTTATAATAGAGCAGCAGGGCTTTTCAACATTAAAGAAAATCAAAAGATAGCAGGTTTTTAGCATTAGAAGAGTGAAACGTTTGAGGGCGTTACAGTCGTAATGTCGGATAACCTTCATTTTAACAGTTAAGGGTTCTCATTTACAGGGACAGCCTTGAATTGTTTAACCCTTGAACTAATTTTATGATGACTTTCTTTTCTCTGACTTGATTCATCATCATTTAGGCCTATTATAAATTTATTATTTGCATTTTTTTTTTTAGGAAAAAGACACATTTTTTCATATCATTAGCCTCCTAGTATAATTACCAAAGTCGTATTTCTGTCCAAATTGTCTTAACTGCATAAAATGAAGCAGCAGGAGAGTAAAGTTATGCAGATATGACAATTAGGACAAAAAATTGCGATAAGATAAGATATACTTTTTTGGTCCTCTAAGGGGAAAATTCGAATGTACAGATGCACAAGACAATAAACATAAAAAACAACAGAAAAATAAAGAGAGAATAAAATATATAAAACAACACCCTCCTCCTTGGATACAACAAGGAGGATAATGATAAAGTAAGGGGGTGTTAACCATGTAGTGCTACACTGTAAAAAAAACAACATATAGAATTTACCCCAGAAATCTGAGGTAACAATTTGCAGCCCCCTTTTTTTTTTTTTTTGATAGATTTAATTCCCTTTTGTGAGTAGAAAATAAATAAACAATGAAATACTAAAATAAGTTGGTTTTTATACACCTCACATTTCTTATTCTTGTTTACTCATTAAAATGAGGTAAAATTAACTCTGCTCTCTCTCTCTCCCTCTGCTGAATCTTGTAAATATACCAAACCATATGGGTATCAATAATCATTTCAATGACAAAATGTAAATACAAAAGGATCCTTTGTACCAACAGTCTTTAAATAACTGGAGAAAAGGAAACAACATTCAACATTGTTCAAGTAAGCTAAACCTATTTGACATTTGATCAAGCACAGAAAATAATTTTTTTTCTGTTTTTAATGAACAGAGCAGAGTCTAATGAAACAAAGGAGCAGCTTCACTCATGGTGCAAGAATATGCAACTGAACAGAAACACTGATTCAACAAAACAAATAAAAGCTCCCCAAAAGGGTCAAACACACCATAACTCTGTTATATAAAAAGAACAACACTTCTTATTAACTCAGAACACTGTAAATAACATCAAAACTCTCCACACTAGTTTGTCCCAATGCATCCTGGGAAACTCCCCCCAGCTGCTCCTCCAACATACCATCACAATATTATAGGGTAGATTTTACTGTATTATTTTGAGTAGCAAATGTTACTGTTAAATAATAGCTAATGTATGTAGAATTTAACTAATCATAATAGGTTTCACTGGTTTACTAGTACTGTTGATTAAAATTTAACTGATTTCTATAGTTTGTATTTACCAACACCCAAAACCCTTTTTTTTAGCGTATAATGCCCCCCTTGCAAAAGGAAAAAAAAAGGGGACAGGTGGTTCATGTTGACATAAAAGAGCATTTGTTCAAAAAAGGATGAGAACCACTAAGCTGGACAGTTATGGGATGATGCTAAGGATATGTTTAATTTACTGACCATGTAGACATTTGTACCAACTTGAAGATTCTTATGTCAAAATGGAGAAACTGTAACAAAAGTGCCTTTTTCAGCAAAATATATCGTTTACTTGACGTAGGAAGTGGCTGTCATTTTCACACTACATGGGTTTTATTGGTGAATCAATGTCGCAGAAAGTGACAGTGTTTCCATGTTCACTATAACGCCTCTGAACATGCCTTTGGAAAGCTGAGAAATTGTATTTTACCTGAATTATTTAAATAGATTGATAGAATTAGTGCAACAGAGGTAATTAAAAAGGCAGTAGATGCTTTTGATCACCAGCAGCTATTTAGGTGTTTGAACGTTAAGCTGTTCTGGAGCGTGGAGGGTTTTATTGCACAGCGGGTATTGTTTTTGGCTTGGTTGTTTGTTAACACTCTAGCAGTAAAACTATTGGTTGAATTCATACCAAATTTGGTTTATAGACTGCCAGTGACCAAGAATAAATGGCATTACATTTTGGGAAAAATAGGTCAAAAGTTAAAATTGTTCTGAAATTTTAAAAATATTTTTTCTCCTCATTTACTTAAAATGGGTGACATTTCAAACGTCTGTAGCAGTAAAACTGTTGGTTAAATTCATACCAAATTTGGTTTATAAATTGCCAGTGACCAAGAATAAATGGCATTACATTTTGGGATAAAAAGGTCAAAGTTAAATTTTTTTTTTTAGAAATTTTAAGAAATATTTTTTGTTCTCATTTACTTACAATGGTTGATATTTCACATGTCTGTAGCCATAAAACTATTGGTTGAATTCATACCAAATTTGGTTTATAGATTTCCAGTAACCCAGAATAAATGTGACTATATTTTGGGAAAAGTAGGCCCAAGTAAAAAATTTTCATTATTATTTTTTTTTTTACATATTTTTTTCTCCCGTTTACTTATAATGGGTTTCACATCCATTTCACATGTCTATAAACACACCAATTTTGTTTTGCACATATAGAAGCAAAATTCACATGCTTACATCAGCACATACATAAACACGATGACATCAGCTGGGTCAATGCCAAAATAAGCTACAATACATGTGAGGGGCGGGGTTTGTTGTGTCTGGAACTACTTATTATAAAGATGGGATATTTATTTTTGTAATAAAATGTTAGTTACCATTTTGATGTCACGTTTTAATGCAGTCCTCATAAAATGTCAGAAGCACTTCAATGTGTTTCTTGAGCAGAAACATAACACCAGGGTTAAACAGTGACTTTTAAAATGACTGCGGGGGTTGTAAAGCTGTAACTGCTTTAGCATCCAGTGTCTGTGCCAAAGGAATAAACCAAGAAATACTAAACACAGTCAACTCTATTTAACTGCCTGACAGTTCATTGAACCCAATGAAACAGGGAGCAGTAATAGTAACTGTGTGTGTAATAGTGTGCTTTTTTTGTCTTTCACCATCTGATGTAAGAAATTCATGGATGTTTTCCTGAAGAACAACTCAGGCTCTTGAAGATGAACTGGAGCTCAAGGAACTGAAATACTGGAGGTTTTATATTCTTACTTATAGTCTTACTAAACAACGGCGCAAAAAATGAGTCTGATCTAAGAAATGTCTCGGGGGAGATAGCACTTTAAGCCTGTCTAATCCTGACTACACGAATTTTATGTCAGGCAGCTGAGACGCTCCAGACAGATGGTATCCTTACTTCCTTAGTCATAAGAGATTATTGATTCTATTAGCTGGTGTGGAAGATGCTAGTCAGATGCAATCCTTTTACAAGTAACCCTCCTGTAAGAAGCTTGTGTACTTAGCTGCATGAAGTCCGATCTCATGAACTGCTTCGAATCTACGGAAATCTCTGTACAAATATGAATAGATAATGAAGACAAATGACTGCCAATGGATGATCAGCAACTTTATTATTTACTGTAACACAACACAAGCACACTTCAGCTTCTGCACTTCTCCAGGGTCTAGCACCAAAGTTTATCTGTGACATGGTGAACCATTTTGGACCCCGAGACCCTCAGGGACTGGTCTTTTACTGGTGCTCAGAGTCAAGACTAAACACGGTGAAGCTGCGTTTCAGTTCCATGCAGCTAAACTGTGGAACAGTGAGACAGACCTGTACTCTGACAATGTTTAAGTCCAGGCTGAAA
>JAQQZY010000014.1:20843890-20855016 GCA_030068375.1 Ostorhinchus rueppellii
TCTCTACACATTTGCTACACTCTGGCTGACTCAGAAATGAGGCCCAATGTCCAAAAAACCGGAGTGTCACTTTAAGGAGAAATCCCCTCAGATCACAACTGAGTATGCTAAAAGTCTATTAGCTTGACCTGATATTAGAAGTGAAATAGTAATATCATACTACAGTGATACAAACCATGAAAGAGAAAAACGGGTCAATGAGGCGTACGCTGCAACAAGAGTCTGAGTAAAATCAATCTCATCCAGCAGCGGGGGGAAATCAGATTGACTGCGGCACCTGAGAATAAATGTGTCCTTCAAAGTCCTTTGTGGATTCACTGGTCTGCCTCAAAACAAGCTGTGCAGGTGTCAGATACATTCATCATATTCAATACCTGATGCATTTTCTATCCAGACAAAGCAGAATGAAGAGGTGAGCTGAGGGAAGTGTGATGGCTCTTTTCAACAAACTGGCCTTTGACTGATGTGACAGTATCCTGATTCACACAAGTAATTACAGGCTAATATGAGGCCGGATTATCAGGGTGCACCATCCATTATTTGACGGAAAATCATCTGCATCTGAGCCCTGATGTCTAAAGAGGAAGTAGCAGCTACGAAAAGGGTCGGAACACATGTTGATTTACGATGAGGATTATGGATTCACTGGAGCCTCATCTGAAACAGACTTAAATCAAAATCCTCCAATTCATCATCACATGTACTCTCTTCGATAACACCAGTCCATAAAATGAGAATTTATGTTGATGCACCTCCCACTTCAAAGACGAGCTGCTTTATGGAAAGGGAAAAGCTCATCCAGGGTGGCCGGTGAGAAACGGTCTCATTTAAACAACATGTCCAGTATCATCATAGCTTTGAATCAGACTGATTCCATGAGAAAACCAGGACCATACATAACCTGATTAGAACTGGGCCTAAAGCCAAAAACAGATACATCTCATTCCTCTAAGTCGCTCGACCGCCAATGGTGTCCATAAAAACATTTACAGATATTCACTTAGCTGCACCAGGGGACATGCTTCTTCATTATAACACATAAGGAACACACACAGTCCTGGTGCTATAAACAATTACAGGCATAACAAATGTATATTTTCCACAGCTGGAAGTAGTCCCAATAAAAGCAGCTTGAGGAGTTTTTTTTTTTTTTTTTTTTTTTTTTAACCAGAGCTGTGCTATTATTACAAATTACAAAGTACTGTTGTCATCGCCCCCCCCCCCCCCCTCCTTTTTATTTTTTTTTTAAAGATATAGGTACTTTTGATTTATCTTGAAAAATAAGAAAGAAGCAGTAGGTTGAACTGATGTGTGTTTTTAAGGGTTGATACTGATTAACAGTGAAGAGCACTCACTGATATGCAGCCTTGGTTTTGACTTTTAGAATAATTAAAATGTTGATGATACTCATTTTTGGTGTATTTAGCAAAACAAAATATAAATGAAACAAGTCTATGTGTTGTACTCAGAAAGAAAGAAACAAAGAATAAGCCTGAGGGACAAATAAGGTTATACCGATGTGTGTTTTTCATTCAGGGCTGATGCTGATTATTCCTAATCAAGGAGACCACTATAGATACTGATATCTAAAACCAATATTCATCATAGTAGGGGAAACAAAACAACAAAAAAAGAAACAGTAAAAAATAACCTTGGTTTTTATTTTTAGAACTCAGATACAACATGTTTGAATGTCTTTAATTAAGGAAGAACCAGTGGGCGTGAGGGGCAAAAAAGGTTATACTGTGATGTGTTTTTTTCAGGACTGAGCCTGGGTTATTAATAATCCAGGAGACCATGAACTGATATTTGGAACCAATGTACATCAGATTAAAAAATAAACCTTGGTTTTGACTTTTAGACTCAAAACCTTTGAGTGTCAAGTCTCATTAAAATCAAAGGAAATCAAATACAAATACAAAGTAGAATTAAAAGAGAAGATACATTCTGATGAATAACTTAATTTTCTTTTTCTGTTTCAGTTCTCACATTCAGATTCTTTACTCGTCATTTAAAGCAGTCTGACTTATCCCGATTTTTTCCCCCCAAATTTGTCAAATGTGATCGATCACCTAATTATCATTAATCCGTTAGTCTTTCCATGCTCATGCTCAAGTTTGAAGGGGACTCCATCATGAACAGTCCGCTTGTTTACGTAACAAACCGAAATGTCACACAGGCCTTCTTGAAAATTTTGTTTGCGAAGTGTATTGTGGGAATGGTGACTAAGTGAGAGCGGTTTTTCACAGATTTGGCAAGAAAACCAGAGCGCTACAATGTAAAATTCTCCAATTACAGATCATTCATTTATCAGACAGGAGTAGTTCATTTTGCCTGCTGCTGTAAACCCTCCCTGCTGTCTGACCAGCTCACCTGAGCAGTCTATAAGACACGTCACACTAACATCATGTGACGCTTCTGATGAAGGCTACAGGAAGTGGCTAAAACGAGTCAAGCAGGTAAACAAACTACCCCCGTCTGATAAATGAATGATCTATAACTGTAAGTGGAAGACAGCATGAAACTATACCAGACTTGTAGAATTTTCCAGTCCACCAGGGCTGCTTTAAAGAATGAGTATAGTTGGTGGATGGAGGCAAAGGCCACATCTGGGCTCAGCACTCAGACAGTGAAATTACTGTTGCATGGAACTCCCATTCCCACAATGCACTTTGGATCAAAATTTCCAAAAAGGCCAGAGTGATTTTTCAGTTTGTTATGTAAACAAGTGGGCTGTGTTTATGATGAAGTCATCTTCAAAGCTGTTCACAATGAGGGAAGTGATTCAAGTGTGTAAGCACAGGAAGACTAACGGATTAGTAATAATATCCCTGGGGTTTTACAAGTTTGAAAAAAATTTGATGAAAGTCATACGTTGCTTTAAACATATCATAGATGGCATGAAATAATGTACAAGTCTCAGTGTGACACGTGAGCCAGTGGAAGAATCCCATCGCAGACAGATCTTAAAGTAACACACACAAATGTATTCCACTTAATTTACAACAAGGAGAAAGTCCGAAATTCAGTCCAAAAACAGAAAATGACTCACAAGGGTAACAACAAAAGATGTCCTGAACAGGAAAAAATACAAAGCAAAAGTAACAACTAAAAGAGAAAGTATCAGATAAACAGATTCAAAACTTAGTGTTCAAACAGGAAGAAATGCGAGACAAACAAAACAATACCAAGAGACAAAAAAAGCAGACTGGGAGCGAGGGATTCGCCTATGTCACACGTGACGCCATCTTAAATTCAAAACGAGGCTGGGTGGGTGGCATTTGTTAGTTAGCGTAAACTGCCAATTGCGTTTTCTCATGTCCTTACCTTTAATTTTGTGAATATTTCCTTCGATGAAGTTAACAGAAAAACAGAAAAAACAATAACACACCAACTATGATAATCTGTAAAAACACACAGATAAAAAGTTAGTATAAAATGTATAAATAGTCATGAATAAACAATACACACACTAAAATCTGTAATAAAACTACACTATTTCAGTATTAAAATGTATTATACTGAGTATGGCACAAATATTGTCCAGGCTGCAGGGTAAAGTTAACAGGTAGAGTCAATATGATGAGCTGCTATAATGACAAAGACAGGCAGCGCCGTCACATTCACATGTAAATGAGGAAGAACAAGGAACACCAATAATGGACAGAACGCTTTATATTGGGTCCGATAACGGTTCAGGACATTAATCAAACAGAGTGAGCTGGACTGACACAGAACAGTAAGAGCATATTGTCTCATGCAACATTATAAAATATTCATATGTTATGTCATTTCTATCCTCCTTAGAGATGCCCATCATCATGTCGCCTGACTGATTCAGACCATGCAGGTCAATTTGCTTTATTTTGCTCGAAGCGAACATTTTCTGTCACCAATGCCACAACGCATCGATTTGAGCTGCCAGGTCACCCCATTACATTTATCTTCACAAACACAGTTGCCATGACATAAAACAGGTTGCTAAGATAATTCTGCATTTGTGCCGAAAAGGTTGACGACAATCAAATAATGAGAAGGAGAAGAGGAGGTAACGGATGCAGCTAGTCTGATAATAGAACCTGTGTAAATAACAGGGTTTTAGTCCTGCATAGCATTAACCCATAAAGGCCCAGTGCTACTTTTGTGGCAGTTCCTAAATGTATTTTTCTCTTTATTTTAACCTTTCTTAAGCAATTTATCATCATTTATTCTAATATTTTGCGGTATATTTTTCTTTTTTCAGTAAAATTCAGGTACTTTACTATATTTAAATCTTTCATGCATAGTGGTCACTACAGTGGACACGTATTCTACAGCTGTTCTATTGTATATTCATGGATTTTCTTGTTTTAGTTTCATATCAGCCAACACATTAGATCTTATGCATCATCCCAAATACTGCAATAGATAACATTACTGTAACTTTACTGTTCTTGATAAACCCGATCTAACAAATTTGAGTGTAAATCAGTTGCTTGTTATTGCCATAAGACTGTAATTAATAACAAAAAGTTTATATATTTATTTATTTTTTGCTTGTTATCTCCATGAATTAAGTAATGACTAGTATTGTTGTATAGTTGTATAGTGTTGTAGAAGATGACGGTGTTTCCACAGTAACTACAGAGCCCTTAGTGAGTGTCCAAATGGGTAATATCTGATGACAAACTGCATTTTACACCAATTATTTACATGTACTTATAGGATTAATGGATTGACAGGTATTAAACGTTTTAGATCAGTAGATGGTTTTGATCAACTGTTTGGCTCCTTATTGGTTAATGTGTGACTTTTCTTTTTTCATAGATGTTAGTAGCAAATTATACTGTAATAAAACACCACCTCAAATGTCATCCCCCTCTCAGGCTGAAATAGATTACAATAGCACTGGCGACGGATACTCTTTAATCAGTGTATAATGTCATGAGAACAAGGACATAAATCAGAGTGAATAGATGTTGCAGCGTGTTATGTAAAACTCTTCAGAGAGCTCTGCCACTGCATTTTAATGGCCCTAAAAATAGGTGGGTTTTGGAGAGACTCTACAGCATCTCCCATGTCTAATTCACTCACTTCTGGTTGTCTCCAAAATATGTCAAAGGAATAGAAGCTGCAGTTTAGAAAAAAATAAGGGTATCACCGGAAACACTTCATTGATAACTATACAATAGAGGCCCTCTGGAGAAGTATTTTTCCCAGCAGGCTTTCTGCTAGTCATGAAGGACCACCACAGCTGCCATAGTTTACCAGTCTTCCCACATATTACAGAAGACCTCATCGACCTGCAGGACAAGCAACAGCCCTTATTGACTGGGTGCCTCTCTTGGTGGCTATTATCTTTAGTGCCCTGTTGCCAGATGGAGCCGGTCAGCACTGGCACACAAACCCATCTCAGACACCTACGTTCAATGAACAGATGGACCATAAGGAGATGGGTGATATCACATGGAGCAGGAATGCACAAATGACAGTGGGGAGCTTGCTGTCTGTGTGCAGCTAGGCGTTAGAATGACAAAATGAGAGGATAGATATTGAGCAATTGCATTTTCAAAAGATCACTGATAATCTGATGTTGTGCAGTTCTACATTGACAGGAAATCCTGCCCATGTGACCCATCAGAAGAACAAGTAATGGTGGCAATTAGCAGTCTGGTTCTTTCCTATTCACTATTAATCATTTTTAAGCTGTAAAGCTGGGCATACACTGCGACTTTCGGCCCACTTTGCCATGATTTTTCAGTCGTGAAACTCTTTTGGAGATCGGGCCGAGTTTAGGCCGAGTTTTGGCATGCAGTGTACTTGGACCTCACAACCACCTCCCGATCGATTGGATGAAAATCAAACTTTTTCGAGATCCTGGTCGCCCCTCGTGAGACTGCCGCACTGTTGAAGCAGTTGCACGAGCCGATTTACCTCAACCTGTCACACTACACATGCGCAAACATAGATATAGAAGAAAAAATTAGACAGTAGACTAGCATGGCAGCACAGTGTATTACCTGGATGCCGGCAACGTCGCCGTCACCTTTTGTTTTTGGTGTCTGTGCACAGAATGGCACAAATTCACAGGGCAAAGCGTTTTTCTTTGTTGAGCCTCAGTGAATCTCAGGAAAGCATCTGTGAGCTTTAAGCATCTCCCAGTTCCGGCTCCTTCTTCTTCTTCTTCTTTTTACATTGCAATTCCGGACACAAGAGTCCGACTGAGTCCAATGTGTCGTGTAGTGTGAGCAGTCAGATTGCATTAGAGCATCGGATTGTATAGTGTGAGAACAGGAATCGTGAGCTGCGAAATTTTAACCCCTGAGATTCACTCGCACAGTATGAGCAGCAGCTGAATATCGCAATTGAAAAAAATCGCACAGTGTTTGCCCAGCTTTATGTATTTGTGCATGCTGTACCGAATTTGTCCAGCAGTCACCGCCAAAGCGTTCTGGGCATAGCAACATGATTGTAAGCAGTGATGTGCGGTGAGGTTTATGGCTGGTGAGGCACTAACTTTTCTAGAGTCAGATTTATTTTATTTTGTAAGAACTGAAAAGTGTATTTCATTTCAGTAAGTTTTCATCTAACAGCGTGGAACTGGTAATGCTTCATAACCCATCAGCATCAGCAGCTAGAAAGCACCTGTCAGTTCACGTACGCCCCTTTGAGGTGAGGCACAGCACTGCCTGCCTCACCTGTTGACTTTTCTCCACACTTTATTGTACGATCAGCAGAAACAGTTCTCTCACACGAACATTAAAGATATTACTCAGACTATACAGAGTCATGCTGTATAACGAATATTTCTGTAAAGTCCATATTAACGGTATGACGGAGGAACAGAAATGGGTACGGTGGGGCACATGTCGTGTGACTCAGTCAGATATGAGACAAAACTCTCAAGTGCCTCACTCAGGATTTCTGCCCTGTATTTGATCACACAATACTCAAGTCCAGCAATTTTTTATTAATAAAATGTCAAAAGCGTGTAGAGTCATACTGAAAATGCATCTTTAACACAGATCAGTGGAAAATATTATGTATTTTATGTACTTTTTTCTTTTTTATCATGATGGCAGGTGCGGCAGTGCCCTGACTTCATGTCACTGATTGTATTCCAAAATGACTAATATCTCCCAAAATTATGGTCCTATCAACTTGCTGTTTTCGCTGCTGTCTTCTCTGACCAAAAATATATAAGTGTGCCAAACTACAACAGTCAACTCTTTACAGATTCCCAAGACACGCACACATACACGCATGCACACAGAGGCCACTTGGCTTTTATAATATAGATTTACTGAAAGATTTGTTCAGCATCTGCCCTGCACATCCCTGTACCTACATAAATTACCTATTTTTAGTCAGGGGTATTGATTTCCTGGAGTCTGTCTGTCACTCTAAAGCCCACGTCACATTAAAGATTCACACTGGGGAAAGTTGTATTTGTGTGAAGTGGCCTATTTCAGCTTGACTCAGATCAAGTGATAGTGTCATTTTTGACTCATCTTGATAAATCGCTGGTGGCAGGATTTAGAGCATCGTGTTATAAAGTGTATGTTCTTCTCAGTATTTATGGGTCATAGGACAGAGCTACTGCGATGTCACCCTGATGTTTCAAGTCCAGGAGTTTGTTTGGGCTGTCATCGTGTTCTACTCTTTGAAGTCAGAAGTGACCATATTTGGACAGAGGAGCAAAACTAGTGACTATTCTGACTAAAAAAGGAATGTAATCATGTTGTGACCTTGGGGGAGTCAAAGGAAGGCCATAGTCTGATCTGTTGGAATGGAGTCATATGGGATTGGGTCAATGTATCCTCATACGATCACTTAATGTGGAATAACCAGACAAAATGTGAATTATGTGCAAGGTGTGCAAAAACAATGCAATATTTTACACCAGTTATTAGTACCAGTAAAATAACACCATGGTATCCTATAAATAATGACAACTCCATATGTATCCCTTTGTTTTAGTGTAAAAAAGTGAAAATGTGTACATCTACAAACTGTCCTTGGCAAATAAATATGAATGACCTGAAAAGTTTTAAGAGATGTAAGTGCATTTTTTTTTTCTACAATATCTGTTACTAAATGTTTTGTGCATTTGTAGATCCACTGTGATCTGTAAGATGTAATGCACATGTGTAAATGATAAACTGAGACATAATTTAATAGTGGGACGACACGGTGGTGCAGTGGTTAGCACTCGTGCCTTACAACAAGAAGGACCAGGGTTCGATTCCTGGACGGGACCTTGGGACCTTTCTGTGTGGAGTTTGCATGTTCTCCCCGTGTCTGCGTGGGTTTTNNNNGACATCACGCAACAGCGATTGGTCAAACTTGGTGTTGATCCAGGGCCAACATAAGGATGTTGTTCCAGGAACAACGGATAATTGAGGAAATCACGTTCACCGTTGGCTGATATGGAACTAAAACAATAAAATATAGAAATTTACAAGAGAACACCTTTGAACTGCTGTCCACTGTACATGAAAGGGTTAAAGCCATCATTCATGGCCAAGAAATAATCCATCTGATATTTCCTAAAACAATACACTGTCACTGCCATAATTATGAGTTTTTAACCAATTCAACAAACAACAGAATCCCTGCTGATTAGTAAGGGTTTGGAGTGCAGGCCTTTGTAGGATCATGCTAATATATAAATACAAGGATACTTCATGTCTGCATCCTTGTATTTGCTGGACAGGTAAGGAGTTAGTGTTCTCCTTTAACAAGCCAAATTCATGGTGTTTTATTGTTTTCATTTTAATTGGGCTGAATTTTATAGGGCTGAGGAGAATCCTGCTGCAGTAGAGTCACTGTAACTGAAGTTATTGTTGGAGCCAGCTCACTGGTGTCTGTAGTTTGTAAGGGGATTTGATTTATCCACCACTTCATCCCAAAATGGCATCATTAGTGAGGATTCTTCCTTGGCAGAGACATTATTCTGCACACTGACACACAACACAAAGAAATGTTGAGGGCTTTACCAAAGGGGCTTTGGAAGTACTGACTGCATGCATTTCTGGCACACCTCCTTTTGGTATAAGAAGTAAACCCTGAACACATGTTCAACTGAGATCGATCTGCACCTCTCCAACTGTTATCTGTCTATTTTTTTCCCGTTACTTATGCACATTCTTTTTGTCTCATTGGGCCTGGCCTGAGGGATCCTATTTATGCGTCCAGGCAGCTGTCAATGGGGCAGCTTGGCACACTGCAGAGATGCCTGAAATGTAAAATGCTATTTCTAGGACTCCACAGAATACAAAACTGAAGCTCAGGAGAGAATAAGTCATGCCACATACTGAACAGCAGAGACGCGCGCAGGAAGTGTAATCAGGTCATGCTGCTTTGTTGCACTTTGACAAACAAGACACTTTCATCCCAAGTTGTCACATTTTCCACATTTTTCTAAAATATTCTCATTTGCTCAAGCTTCCATTTGAGCTTATTTCACAGACACATAATGGAATGGGAATGTTATCAGAGAGTCGGTAATGTGTTTACAACAATGTTCCTGAGAAAGACAGGGACACAGCGAAGAGAGGGCGAGAAAGGGAGGGAGAGGAGGAGCATGCGAGCGAAGGGGTTTATAGTCACGACAAAATGAGGCATGAGTCATGTTGAGCAGTGACGTAGATAGATGGGTCAGGTAAGCGGCGTCCGTGTCATGTAATCACTGACCCTGAGGCTGCAGACGGGCAGGGGAGGTACTACATAATCTGGACAATAAAGCAGCCAAGAACCCCGGATCGATAGGCGCTGTAACTCTCACTGTTATGCCATTTTTATGGTTCGTTTTGTTGGGTGTTTGATGTGCCATTATCTCCCCTGACAGGAATTTGTTCTGCAGCCATGAGGGAATGTACTCACTGAAGCAGGAGTAAGCGCCCTTTTCTTGCGATAGAATATTGACATGTGAAGTACCGTTACAAACTTCAAACCTCAGTCAGTGCTGAATGCATCTTCAGATTGGAACATCTAATTGGCTAGCCTGTAAATGACTAAGATCTAAAGATATGGCATAGGTGGAAGAGTTTATTTTATATGAAGAACAGATCACATTGATTTTGACATGTGATGTTTGATCACTCCACAAAGACTTACCCCCTAATTCGCAGGTCTGATCAGAGTGTTTTTCCTAGAGTTAAAGTTAAGACCATCACATTATCAAGTGACAAAACCAATAGTTTGAGAGGTTGAGAAACAGTAGGGTAGAGTTACAGTAGATCAGTGTTTCCCAGCCTGTGTGCCGTGGCACATTAGTGTGTCGTGAGAAGTCATCAGGTGTGCCGTGGAAAATGATCCAATTTCCCTTCACTGGTTCTGTAAGCAAACAGTCTGATATAGATGTATACGACTGCACACACCAACGATCCACTCTACAACAACAGTCTGCTGTTAACATTTGCAAAAAAAAAAAAAGTGAAAGTTAACCGGCGTTGATGTGGTGTGTTCTGTTGATAAAGCCTCCCTCACTAGTGTTGTGTGGATCAACGAGTTACCCACAAACACCACAGGTGTCGGTTCGGAGTGGGGGAAATATGTCTCCCATACTATTATAGAACAGACCTCCATCCAGGGGTCTGTCTGAAGGGTCACTGACACACCTCTCTCAGGTTTCTTGATCCACCCCCCCCACCCTGAAAAAAGACATTTTTGTTTGGTGGTGTCCTTTGTGATTTTTCTAATGTAAAATATGTGCGGTGGCTCAAAAAAGGATGGGAAACACTGCCCTAGAATGACACTGATGTGGTCAAATCTGGCCAAAACTGTCTATTTTATTACCATGAATAAGGGGTTTAAAATTCAACTTGCACATTTACCTGTGGGGATCCTCAGGTTCTAGATGTGGTCGTTTTCATGCTATTCATGCATGCATGTCACCACCAAAATGTTCTGGGCATAGCAACATGAATGTAAGGCCATTATATTCCAAAGTGACTAATATCTCCCAAAATTCTGGTCCTATCAACTTGTCGTTTTCACTACTGTCTTCGTTGACTAAAAATACATTAGAATGCTAAACTGCAGCAGTCAGCTATTTACAGATTTTGAGTGATTCCCAAGACACACACACACACACACACACACACACACACACACACACACACACACACACACACACACACACA
>JAQQZY010000014.1:20887180-20904763 GCA_030068375.1 Ostorhinchus rueppellii
TCCACACCCCCTCTCTGCTCTGCTCCGTGTCATTTCTTGCCTGTGATTGGACCATCGCTCCAAGTGGATGCCTGTGAGATACCATAATAACTGTCATATCCTCATAAAGCCCGTTATCTCTTCTTTCAGGAACTATTTGAATTTTCTCTTTAGCCCAAACGGTCAAGCAGTTACGGTAATTTAAATAGCGCTTATAAAACGGGAGTGTTGGCGCTCCGATGGTAAATAGAGGGTAAAAGACTTTCAGACATTCATAACACCATACAGTAGGGCTGCATCATATCGGTAAAACTTGGGATATGCGATATGGATGTACAGCATTGCGATATCAATAATATTGCGATATTTCTTCTTCACCTAAAGAAATACCGATTTGACCTCAGAAAAGTGTTCCTTAATGTTAAAATGAGCCTGTTGTTTGTATGCTGACTCAATTATTTAGAATTTAAGACAAGAACAATATATAATATGATTATTTATACCTGATGAGTGCCATACCTATTCATGTTACTGCCTCTGTATGGCCTTTTTTTCTCCTTTGTTTTAGTGGTGGGTGATACTAAAAAATTTGGTATCAATCCGATACCAAGTAAATCCAAGGCCAGTATCCTCCAGTAGCCTAGTCTTCTGGCCTCAGGAACACGTTACAGGTCCATCAGATCACATCCCACCAGACTCACACAGTTTTTTCCTCAAAGCCATCCATGATCTAAACCACAAACACACTCCCAGAGTCGCCAACATTTTTAGAACTTTTACATTTTAAATCCAAGCGAAGGACGTTTTTTTTTTTTTTTACAGATGCACTTTTGTAAAGTATTTAAATTCATACAGCTGTACTTTTATGCAAAAGCACTTTTTATATAGCTGTACTTTGATATGGACTATTTAAGTACTGGTGTGTATTGCTGTGCTTGACAAATGTATTTTTGTGGGAAGAGTGAAAACTGAATGTCATTTGTGTTTTTATGTGGGGGCACGTGCAATTTGGCCGTATTCACTATGACAAAAACGCTTCTGTTCTATTCTATTCTGTTCTATTCTATTCTGTTCTATTCTGTTCTGTTCTATTCTGTTCTATTCTGTTCTATTCTATTCTGTTCTATTCTATTCTGTTCTATTCTGTTCTATTCTGTTCTGTTCTATTCTGTTCTATTCTGTTCTATTCTGTTCTGTTCTATTCTATTCTATTCTGTTCTGTTCTATTCTATTCTATTCTGTTCTGTTCTATTCTTTTCTATTCTATTCTGTTCTATTCTATTCTGTTCTGTTCTGTTCTATTCTATTCTATTCTGTTCTATTCTATTCTGTTCTGTTCTGTTCTGTTCTATTCTATTCTATTCTATTCTGTTCTATTCTGATTATTCATGAATATCTTCATAACAGTATATCCGTATTAAACTTACTCTTTCCCTAAACTCAAAGCTTTTTGGCTGATTTCAAAGCTTCGTTTGAAGTCTGTTTTCTTCTGCTCGGTCTCATATGAGGCGTTTCCTTTCGTTTGTGTTGTTCATATTTGTAAGTCTGATACGTTTATAGGAAGAAAATCCCAATGAATAATTAATCCCGGTCATTTCAAAGCATTAAATAATTGATTTTATGGAACAATTAGCTTATGGTGATAGAACATTTAAGCCATATTGTCGTCTTTTTCAATACGGCAGTAAAAAGTACAATATTATAGATCATGAGGGTGTGACTAGTTATTGGTTTATGAATGAATACATGACCATCCACCTGTGTTTTCCCTCTAAACGTGCATCTGTTTTATTGCTCTCTGTCCCAGGGCGACTCCGGAGGCCCTCTGAACTGTTTCACTGACGGAGCCTGGAGAGTTCACGGCGTGGTGAGTTATGGTCCGAGTGGCAGGTGCAACCAAGTGAACAAACCCACTGTCTTCACCAGAGTCTCCTCCTTCCAGAACTGGATCTATTCAGTAAGGCTGTCACCCCCGCTGCCTGTTTCAAAGACTCCCACCATATTTACGTTACTTACTTTTCTTTTGTTTTATCTTCTAGGTTATTTCCGGTTAACAGCTGGCACTATATCCCCTCCACATTCCCAAATAAAACTCAAATCCTTCCAAATCTTTTGTGTTTAACTGCTTGTAGTTCTTCATTTGGCCAAAGGGTGGCGAAAGTGTTTCATGCTTACACTGAACAACACACTGACCTCTTTCTAGCTCCAGTGCTTTTCTTTTCTGGCACTCTTATTATTTTCTCACAGTCTCAGAACTATTCTGCCAACGTGATAAATAGTAGGTCGCTGTACTGTATTTGGTTACAAGAAGTCTACAAATGCAGGTCAAAGTTCACGAAGGTCATGAGGTGAATACCAGCAGAAGAGGAACAGTTACAATCCTGAACCCCTGACCTTAGAAGCTATAACTCCAGAGGATGGAAAATTCTTTAAGATGTTTTCAAGGTTTAAAGGACTGCACTGAAGAAACTATTCCTGGGATATCTATACGAGGGAAAATAAAGGCTGATTCCCAGTATCCTCCGGGTAAATGTGAAACTACGTACCAGCCACGAGACAGCACTTCCCTCCTGTCTGGGGTCCCTTTGCATATGTTTGCGGTGGTGGTAGTCAGGAGACTCCAGAATGACATCACATAGTGTAGAGTCAGTGTTTTTCTCTTAACCATGGAGACCAAAACCCACAGGCAAATTCCAGTGGTCTTCAGGAAAAAAAAGTAAAACAGGAATGTTACTTAAGATATGTAGGTGTGTACGACCACACTGCATTTACAGTAAACACAGACTGGGCTGTATGGGCACAGCTCTGCCTCTGAACCTTCACCTACACTAGAACAATGTCTCATATACAGGGGTTCGACATGTTTTCACAAACTAAATTTCAACACTGTCCTATGTTTTTAATCTAAAAATAACTTGTCTATTGTGAGTCTTAGAAGTGTCCTTTAATGACTAAAAAAAACAACTTTACATTCTGTTTGTTATTTTCAGTCACTTCAAATACTCTTCACGCCGTCGTTCGTTATAGAAATAACCGAGAACACAGGGTTCAGCAACTTACATTTAAGGGCGTTTCATTATGAATCCAATTAAAGACCCAGTTTTTCTGTTTTTTATATCATTTGCCAGTATGTACTGGAAAGTACAAAGGATAAGAGAATCCTAGAATTAATTTATTCACCATATGATTCCATTAGTTACTTCTCAAGCTCTTAATATTAGCTGTGTGAATTAGTGCTAATGGGTTGGGCTTTTTTTGTTTTGACAAATATACATTTATACAAGAGACTAAAGCTAAGGCAATGTGAAAGTAATAATTTAACCAGTGTTTATGATCTTACAGAAAAAAGAAAAAGACATTCAAGACACTAAAGCTGTAAATTCAGATAATTGGATTCTAGACAAAATACCACAGAACCCATGTGATAAAGTCTGGTTTGACTGTCAAGCATGAAGGACAATTAACTGTTAAAATTATAATAATCAATAAAAATAAGAGGTTTTAACAAGACAATAAATGATTTTTCATGACTGTGGAGACCCCAAGTAGAGCAGGAGAGACATCAACAAATGAAAAGCAGACTCAAACATTTAGAAAATGTTTTTTTTTTTATTATTGTTATCTGGAGGGACAGGCTGTCAAAATGGCTTAGATGAAAGAAACTGTTTTTGAACAGCAGGTTAAAGTGTGAATATGTAAAAAATAAAGCAGCTTTGTTTGCTCTGCAGGACCATTCAAGCAGAAATATGTACAACACAAAAGGCAAAAAGTAAGACACGTTGTTTGAAAATTTAAAAAAAAAAAAGCTGTACTGTAATACATTACATTGATAACACTCACTTTTGCCATTTCTTCATGAGAATTGATGTTTTATACAAGAGAAACAAATGTCTGCTTGCAAAAAAAATCAGTGCCCTCTTCATGGCAAAACAACAATGTATCAGATGAATTTCAAAGTAATCAAAAAGGCAAAAAGCGAATAATACATTTCCAATGTGCACTCTGCACTTTTCAAAGTATACAATTAATCAGAACAAGTTTTAACAAACAGGACCTGCATGCATAATTTCTAAAGGGTCCAGAAAGGCTGTTGAAACAGCTGTAGAAAGGGTGAGATATGTACATCGACTCTCTAGTGTCCCTCAACTGTTCACACCAGTGACACAAGAATCACCTTTTGAAAGGTTGTGTTCTAACATTAATGAGGCAACTCTTTAATTTCCAGGTTTTGTGTGTGATAAAAATTGTATAATATATGCAATTTTTAACCACAAAAACCCCTTTATATGTGTCATTTATAACATAATGTAACCCAAGTCACAGACTTCCAAAAAATTCAGAGTACAATCAAATTGATCTTTGTGATTTTCTTAGTTTTAGTGGCATTTCTAAGACATCTAAGACTGCCTATGAAAAATACTTCAGAACGCTAGAGAGCAATAACCTTCATAAGTATACATTTCTCTATAATTCATATATTACAAAGGTTGTCCCAAATTGAAAATTACTCATTTTGCTTTTCTTAATAAAATATTAAATTTGTCAGTGATTAGAATTCTTTTGTCCACCTACATAAATTAGTTACAAAATATTAGTGTAATTTTTTTTCTATGGTTACATTATAGGCAGCAATACAATAGACCCATAATTTAGTTTCAGTGATTAGGGAGATTCCACAGTTTTCAGTCCCAAAGCTTAAATGGAAGCACTGTGCACACACCATTGGCAGGCATGGCTCCCCTGATAAGCAGGCACATCCAGTAAACTTCACAACAGCCCATTTTATTGCCAAAAAAGTCTTAAATTAAATAACTATTGAAATAATGACATAATAAGTTACCAAAAAAAAAAAAAAAAAAAAAGTTAAATGTATAATAATAGATATTAAATACTTTCCGATGGACTTGTGGTCCCATTTCCCATAACAATGCCTTTATGCGATATGGAAAAAAGGAAGGAAGGATTGCACTTTCAGGTGAAAAATATCAAACCACAGTGCTTATTGAATGAAACTAGGCTTAATCTGAAATAAATAAAGTAAAATGATAAAGGAAATAATTTAAAACAAAAGTACTAAAGACAATTCAGCTACAGCTTTTATGGTATGAGCACTATTTCTTGTTACCCAGCTCATAAATAAGAAACTCCATAATTTAGCGTTGAACTGTTGAATCGACCCCATACAACCAAAACAATGCCTATTCATACATAACTATTTTCACAGATAAAGTGCAGATCGAGGAGCTTTTAGAGGGATTTTTGTTTTTGTACCATATAAGACCCATGGGAAAGATCTTGAGGAGAAAGAGTCCACTAGCTTCAGGATTAAACACCTACTCAAGTCATGTCGGTGTAAAAGTACTGACATAAACAGGACTATGTTGTGATTTGACTCGGGTTTCATATGAAGGCCATCACAGCAATGGTCACCATACATTGCCTCCAAAAGCTAGAAAGCTAGAAAAAAATCCCTGAGGTGCACATTCAGCTGTGTTGAGATTCCCGACCTGGCCCTAATACGGTTTATTCCTGTTTAGCATATGCTTGATTTGGTTAAAACAGCTTTCTTAGGAATCAAGAGCCATCATTGGTTTACATGGGCCTGGTCTAATTGATCATTTTTTCCCTCCATCTTTATTTGTTTTAAACACTTAGCTGCCATCTCACACAGCAATAATCCCAAACTGCTTTGCTAACATTTTGAAGGCAATTTGAACATTTGTTAGGCAAGAGGGAAATCACAGCTTCCTCCAGAATTGAACATGTTTACATTGACATCTTACTGTATGTGCATGTACAGTCCACCCCAAAACCTTTACTTTTTGCACTGTCCACAAGTTTTGCTTTTTTTTTTTTTTCTTCTCGTGTCAAACTTTCACAGACTCCATCACAGACAATTTCATGGCTTCCTCCAACAGCTGATTGTCTGTAAATGTGGCAGGGGGTTCTGGGACGGATTCTGAAAGGCCAATGAGCGACTCCAGTAGGCAGGTCCCGGGGTCGCTAGCGGCGGGGAGGCTGGGGTAACTAGGCAACTGAAACTGAAAAAAGTTGTCCATGTGTTCGTACTCCTTTAGGGAGTTGTAGAGCGAGCTGGGCCCCAGACAGGGGAAGCCGTCAAAGAACTCCAGGTCTGACTCAGAAGAGAGGCTCAGGTCCATGTTGTAGCTCGCAGTGCGGTCGACGGTGGGCGACGGCGTGTGTGGCACGCTACTGCTGTGGAAAAGAGCATTTCCCTGGTTGGCATTCTCATCTAAAAGTTCTGAAATGGCTGTTGCTCGATTGTCTGTGTGATCGTCCTCAGTGTCCAACAGTGCAGCGTCTATGTTGTCGTTCTCGTCGGCAAAATCCGCCATGCTAAAGCTACCAAACGCCTCCGTAGACGGCTGCTGCTGCTGCTGTTCTTGTCGCTGATCTGAGCAGCATATGTCCTTACCGTCCCCACTGTCCCTGCTACACCTTGAGCAGTTCTCGGTGTCACTGAAGCTCAGGATGCGGCTCAGGCCTTTCTCGTCCACATCCAGCTGCGTGCAGTGATCACACGGGCTCTCCCCGGGCTCAGAGTCCTCGCTCTGACCCGAAGAGTCGGATAAGTCTGTCATGTCGCTGCTGCAGCTGTTCTCTCCGGCCGACGCCAGCTCCGAGCTGAAGGGGAAGGAGGGCAGGGTCTGTAATGGGCCGGGCCCGGTCACGTTCTCTTCCTCCTCCTCTGTTCCCGACTGCTCCTCCAGCCTCTTCTCCAGCTCCAGCTTCATGATAGTGTGGATGTAGTGCGTCTGTACCCTGGTGGAGTTGAACTCGATGCGACCCTCTGTGTTTCCACAGCCGTCCTTGGTACAGCCACATGGGAAAGAGGAATGGTCCATCTACAAGAAAGAAGATGTTCATTTTGTTATAAAACAGAATTAGGAATTAAAGACGCAACAGAATACTTGACATTGACATTTATTGTTGTAGTCTCAGTGGTGATTTTTGCAAAATTGAACGTAATATATGGAACGGTTTATGAAAATGGGTCTGTTACTACGAGGCTCAGCTGGAGCCTTTTACACATTGTGTTCATCCAACTGCATATGATTTATTGCATTTTATATGACTTTAAATGCCCATAAATAGACCCAGACCAAACAGCGCTGAAGAGAAGTGTTTTGTAAAGTTTGTTTTTCTCATTTCATTACCCCTTAAATTTAACTTAGCATTAACTTTTAGTGGATTCTCAGCTCTTACCTGACATTTGATGCCAGCCAGGCTGCAGCTACAGGTCTCTGGTTCGCAGAAGCCCTGGCAGTCACAGCCACAGTTCTCCCTGGAGAGTCTCAGCTCATGCAGCTGCCTCTTTTCCTCCTTGTCAATCTTCTTCAAGCCAGCTGCTTTGAGTAGAGCGTAGCGGCGTTTTGACGTGTAAGGCTGCAGGAAAGAGCCTTCATCGAGGTTGGCTCCGCTAATGTCGATGTCCTGCTCTGGGATATCGTCCACCGTTAGCCTCTCTGCTTCTTCACTCTCCTGGGTTCCATTCTTAGTCAGCTAGATAAAGCAAAGATGACAAATATGGAACTGCTGCACTGGACAGAGCATCATGGGAATTTTACAGATGGTGTTCTACTGACATTTGTGCACATGTGCATACCTTCAGTTTGAGAGCCTCCAGCTTCTCCTCCCTGAGTCTGTTGAGCAGTTTCTCTCTTCGCAGGAGCCGCTGCTCCACAGCAAACTCAGCGAGGCTATAAGAGCGTAGTGCACTGTGTCGCTGTGTCATTCCCAATGTGCATCCTCCTCGACTGGGAACACTGGTGAAACCTTGGCACCGTGGGAAGAAGAACACCGTCACCTGGTCAAAGGTCACATTACCTCGCCGGGGTCTCTTGGATTTCTTAAGAATGGATGTGGCTGTGGATGCAGAGAGATCACATTAAGTTTACTATGTGTATATTTTAAACAAAAGGGGTTAGTGCATTTCATTAAAGCTATAATTGCTCTGATGTGCCACTAGATGGCATAATGCCCCACATTTATGTTCTGGAGCTGTGTGCAAACACTGCTGAAATGACTGTAAAAGGACACCCTTCTGATTCATTGCCCTAGTCCTCAACCAAGCCTTATCATGTACCCAATTAAAAGACACTGCTAACAGGAGTTCAACACACTTACATCCTGTAAAATGAAACCTAAACTACCAGAATCTATTCAGCCTTGTTACTAACCCTACTGTGCGACAAAAACCACCCAGCCCAGGAATTTCCCCTCAGTGGCCGACACAGTGTAGGAAGCAGAGCTGCCAGGATCACAAACTAGTGTGTAAATGCTCAAAGCTCCCGGAAGGGGAGTGGAGGGAGGAGGGGTGGGGGGTGGGTAGCTCCCAGGACAGGGATAAAAACTGCCCACCCTGGTCTCTCAGCTTGCTGAAAATCCCCTCAAATGGCCCGGTAACAGACAGGAGTCAAAGGTCCTTTCTCTGGTAAAACCATTCAGGACCCACATCAACGAGCCATCGCTCTATACCCAGACAAATACAATAAAACCATATGGGAATCAAAGTGGAACCATGTGTGGGAACAAACCCAACAATTATTCAAGCTTCAATATAAATTCCACTTCCTCTGCCCAGGAATATTAGACATGATTTTTGAACCTCGCTTACGGACAAGCAACTTTTTCCTCTGCTTTAGTTGCCAGAGCCAGTGGTCTTTTTTTTTTTTTATTTGTGTGTGAACAGAAAAGGATAACACTCCACATGTGTTGGGCATTACCTTTATTATGTGGTGGGAAACTCCTTGTAGAGTCCCATTTTCTCAGCCACAAAACTTTCTTGCGACCAACTCTGAATAGGTTCCATCCAAAAATCACTCTGACGAAACAAGGCGACCTTTTGCCCTTAATACAGGTGACCCGACAGGATTAATGCAGTCACTGCATACAATAGCTGTACTGTGTTGTCTAATCTGCCACTAGAGCTAATACAGATGAAACAAACTGCCAGTTTCAGCTTCACATCTATCAAATCCAGTGAGGCTTATGACAGCTGCAGGAGACAAATGATACCTTCTCCACTGCCTCTAAATGGGATGAGATGGGATTTACGGGCTGTTTTTCCCCCTTCACTTCACAATGGCAAACAATTTTCCGTCCAACACAAACAGTGGATTATAATGGTCCACACAATCTGAGATGTGTCTGCATGCCTTCTTTTCTTGATTGTCCTACCCCCCTTCCACCCCCCCAACCCCTTTTCATATCCCTCCTCCAGCCTCTTTCAGCACCTGTGCTGGGTGCAAGCCTGGGCCTCAGACAAGGCTCTGTGTGTTCCCAGCTCTGGCAACCTGCCACACTTCTCTTCCTGGCTCCTTGCCTCACCATCCTGGAAACCTCACAACTGTTTACCCTTCTCCCCTACAATCCCTCTCCAACCTGACTGTCCCCTAAAGGCCAGCAGACAAGCCCAGGTCCAGACAGAAACACACCCCCAAAGTGTCTCGACCTAAATCTCGAAAAGTGGAAGGTGAAGTTCTGTCTGTCTGAGAAGAAGGTGGAGACAGAGGCAAGGTGAGCAGCCACTGCATAATGCGATTAGCCATTTTGCAGCTTTAGGGCATGAAATCAAAAGGGGTATTCATTGCAGAAGTCTGAAATCATTTCTGTGAAGTGTTTCATGGGCTGCCAGCTGCCTAAATTCCTTAACCTCTCCCTCATTTTTATGGGTTTGTTATCAGAGCCTCCGTGGAGCAGTAAAGACAAGGCGATAGAACACATTAAAAAGCTCTTTCTATGATTTATTGTTGCTGGAAGAGGACACTCACTGTTGAAATTTGTTGCTGGGGAGCTGGGGTTGCTGGGAGTGGAATCTAGGGTGTCCGAGTAGCAGCTCTCCCCCTCTGAGTCCCAGCCCGAGCAGGCAGAGGAGAGGGAGGAGGGCGAGGGTGAGGAGTAACAGGGGTCCTCATCCACCTCCTCAAACTTCCTCTTGAGAAGCCCACTCATGGCGTTAGTGTGAGAAATCTGCAAGAAAGAGCACAGAAGAGGAGTTATTAGCTAATTAAGTAGACATCTGGCACCTTCAGGGCTCATTCTTTGTCTTTATGCAAAATATCGATGACACTTTACGGCCTATGTTTGATATTTCAAAGTGTAATTTCAAACAGAGTTTTGTAAAAGAAAAATTTAAATAGATTCAATTTCAGCTGTTTGGTCTGAATAAAAACAACCTTACAATGAATTCATGCATGAAGGGGGTGAAAAAGTCAAAGACGTTTAAAAGATTATCGACACTGTATATGTGATGATTCATCTGCAGGCAAAGCAAAAACATTTGAATAGTTTAATCTCAGCTAATAAGCTGCTGACATGTTACAATTACATGGTAAGTCTCTGTATCCGTGGTAATAAAAACACATCCAGAATCAATACATAATCATTGGCTGTGTGTTGCATGCCCGCCTTTGTACACACACAGGCTTTTCTTTGGACCATCGGTACTAGCCAGTCCTGTGCTCAGCCATGTGAGACCGTGTGCAGCCCATCTCGTGCTGCACTCAGCTGAGAGAGGCAGCTAGCCATGGCAC
Source organism: Ostorhinchus rueppellii (assembly GCA_030068375.1). Lineage (NCBI taxonomy): Eukaryota > Metazoa > Chordata > Actinopteri > Kurtiformes > Apogonidae > Ostorhinchus > Ostorhinchus rueppellii. The sequence goes on from JAQQZY010000014.1 coordinate 20,897,716, forward strand.
CGAGGAAGCAATCAATCAGCCTTATTCGCATAAGTCAACAATTATTGGACCCACCCTCTTCCAAATTCCATCAGCTCAGCAAATGCATTGATTAGGGGAAAAGGAAAGGACCAGGTAAAGAGGTGACCAAACAAGAGCCACAGACCTCTTATTTCAATCAGTCCCCTCAGGCCTCTCACGCTTAAATATGCCGGCCAAAGCCAGGGCAATTTGCCACTTGTCCTGTGTAATGTGTTCACACGGCCCTTGTGTAACAGTAAATATGTATAGCAATGCACAATGCATAGTCGAGATGTTTTCTTATGCAGCTCCTGCACACAGAGCTCCCATGAGAGAGGCTGCTGGCTCAGCGATATAAACAATCAATCCTTTGCGAGACAGACAGAAAGAGACAGGAGGAGGGGAAAAAAAAGACGATAACCAGCTAAAGCATGACTCATATCTGTATAGCTTTGTTTAATCAATGAATAATTTTCTCAAATGCAATACAAATGCACCTCACCTTGTTGCGGAAAAGGAGAATTTTCAATTTTAGCTGCTTTTTTAAATTATTGTTTGGTATTTCAAGTTTAATGCCAATTTGTTTTAGAAGTGGTCTTATTTTATTTATGATGACCTAACTAGTTTTAGATCATTTTTTAATTCATTTTAGAATGAGTTTTTCAGGTATTTTGAGAAAACAGTTGATTCAGAGAGGATGAAATGAAGACGGAGAGAAGACTGAATGATTCAGCTGAATGGAATCCCACTGACATGCTGGGAGAGACAGAAGGTTTACACTGTGATCCGTTTTATATTTATGAGACATAAATGCGTCACAAAGTTATGACAAATAAAAATCTTTTCTCGCAAGTTCTGGGAAGTGCGAGGTGATGCTGGGTGCGAGACAGGACAGGTCATCGTCACAGTCTGGGGCTAAAACTCCGGCTAACCTAAACATGAAGGGACGGAGGGGTGGAGGGAGGGAGGAAGGAAGTGAGAGGGGGAGAAAGAAGACATGACTGGGCTCCACTCCAGCGCAGACACTCCCTACAATGATATGGAGTGGGAAAGGAGGAAGGCTTTTACTTTGCCCATAAAGAGATCATTTCACCATCAAACTGTTTACAGTCTCCAGAATCACAGCCAAATCACTCACAGCTGCTGCAGCACGAGCATGTTATGCATGCAATTTTTGGGTATTTTTAGCTGTGTTTGCGCAAATATTTGCTTGGTAATACCTATAATTTAGTTTTTTTAAAAAGTTTAGAAGCATCTGCAGTCACTTTCTCTCTCATTCTGATCTGACAGACTGCATAATGACAGAGTATGTGTTTTAATTTAAATTCAAGTCGTAGCCACGTCAATTATTACAATTAATAGACATGGCTCAGACATGCTTCCCTGCTAACACGCCTAATTCTCTTTGGCAGACAAGGAAATGTACCACAGACTAGATACGTCATGCACAGACATCCTCCAATCACGTTAAAGGAACTTTAACTCCACGTGTGATCTGCATGCCAGGTTTGTTTAATCAGGATGTTATGCAAGAGTCAGCAGTTGTAGTGGGTGACAAAAACAACGTCCAAGCAGGTACGTATGTAAGGAAGGGGTCATTTCCACCATGCAACAGGGAGGAATTATGCAAAAGAAGTGCTTCCTTTGACAAGGATAAAGGAGAGTCAGAGTCAAGGGCAAGAGGTTGACACCTCTGTATAGGCAGTGGAGGCAGCTTTGGAGATGTATAGGGGGTTATTGTTATTGCTGCAGTCAGATATTGTTGTCCCCAGCGTATATACTGTATGATGAATGAATCACCTTGTAATAGGTCAAGCTGCCTAATACTGTCTCTGCAACAAACAAAAAAAGCCTTCCCCTACAGTGTGACCACCTCAGTGCTTGTACAGGTTTACACAACCAATGAGAAAAGCAGCCGCCTCATTCCCATCTAACTCACTCAGGCGTTAAATAATCTCCAAATGCCTTTTACAGATACTAATATTATCTCGTCATGCGGTTTGCCTTGAAACCATTTAGAAACACCTGGGTGCAGCATCTGTTGCTTATGCGCTGCATTTATTAAACGACATGTGTGTTTTAAAGACAGACCGCAGCATCCACATCTTTTTGTGAGAAAAAAGGAACATGTAAGGGTTCACCTTAGATTTCTGCCATGACTCCCACCCCCAATTCTGTGTAAAAAAATGAAAACAAAGCTGTGAGGCATCCTCAAGGGAGAGCATAGCGCCAGCTAAGCAAAGTCTTTTTAATTAAAAGCTGCAGTGAGGCAGAAGGGGGAGGAGAGGGTGGGGGGTGGCAGTGGTGTCAGAACTGGGTCATTGTCTCTTGACTGCAGTCTACCTGACACATTGATTTGTTAATCCTGTTCAACGGGCAGAAACAATGGCGAGAGGTTAATCCTGGCATGGGGACGGCTTGTAGTCAATCTGGAGCTTCTCAGCCTGTTCAGCCACTGCAACCACAGAACAAGGCCAAGAGAGCAGGGAGAGCGGACAGAACAAGGGACGGGGCTAAAAAGACAACAATCGTGCAATGACTCATTTGCAAAAGGGCGGAGGGGGGGAAAAAAGAACAAAGATAAAAGAAGAATTCAGAGCCGGCTCTTCAAGAAAGCAGTGCCTGTGAATGTCTGCACTAAATGGAGAATGGATGTGATCGGACAGCCGAGCCAGAGAGGGAGCACAGCATGTTTTCAACGCACACTAAATTATGCATCACTGTCATTCCATCAACCACACACAGGCAGGCAGATAAAGGACGCATCCACCGAGGTGCTCCCCAGCCAGTTGTCACAGAGTTGGGAAGATAAATCACTAGCGAGGAGATTTGTCACCAGCAGCACTACACAGCTCAAGTCAGATGCATAACTATGTCAGTGAAATAAGATTAACTTGATACATGCAGCTACAGGCTGTTAATATGACTGCAGAATCCCAATTCATTTCTATTTCATCTGCAGACAGCTCTTCAAGACCTTATTAAAGTATCTTAAATTATATGAACAGGAGAGAACAGAAAGTCAAAAAGTTTCCTCAGTTGTGCCTAAAGAACATTTTATTAAAAAAATACTACCAGTGTTATATAGTATACACTGTCTTCTTTAAAGTTGTAGTTCACCCAATGTTTATGGTAAAGAAGAACAAAATGGTGCTGCACATTTACTCGTACATTCTTTCATCTTACATCTACAACTTCTAGCTTCAGCTTTCCTCATTTTACTTGTGCATTTGTAAAGTTAAATAATGTCAGATTTAAAAAAAAAAAAAAAACTACCAGGACTCTGTACAAAACAAGGCAGATCAACCCCTACCTCCCCACTATGGAGACATGGCATTTTCCTTTTAATAGAGTTGTAATCCATATATCCAGGAAAGTCAATCTAAACCAACAGCTGCCTGTCCGTGCATTCCTCCGTATGTAAAGACATCTTCCAGTAGCCTGTTCAAACTGCCCCTCTCCACTCTACAGCCAACCTGTCCAGTCACCGTTGACTTTGCCCCCTTGCACTGACTGCCCAGCCCCTTAGCAGCTGATAACAGAGTGGGCGGGAGCGACAAGTTGCACTAATCTTAGCCAGCTGAGAGAATTTACATGGCACGGTGACAAAACCCTGTGCAGCGTACAGAGTGACTGACTGGCAGAGTTGAGTGCTCATAAAATGTGATAATGATGAGCCTGGGAGTTCCTGGTGTGTGGAAGCCTGTCTGGGCAGACCGTCCCTCTGCACCGCCTTAAAGGTAGCACCACCTCTCGCTTCCAGTCCTGTCACTGAGAAGATGAGGGTAATTGATCAGAGCCATCAAGGTAACGGGGTGGGCTGAATTCCAAACTCTAGGAAACTCTGGCTCCTTTCTGGACTCAGAAGGGCTCCACCTGCTGGAACAATGCAGCCAGAGCTCCTCTCCTCTCCTGTATGAGCCTGTTGTTCTCACTGAAGCCCAAAGCTCGCTGTGACTGTGCCACAGAAACATTCTGTTCCTCAGCCTCAACCCGTGCACACACTGATTCCAAAAAGGAGAGGTAGTGGGAAGAAGGAGGGAGGATTGTACAAAACAAATAAATAATGTCATGTCTCCAAGCCGCAGGAATTCCATTCTGGCAGCGCCACTCTCGCTGTAATAGTGGGAGAAGAACATCAGCTCTATCTAACCCAGATGTGTTTTTTGCTAACCACTGGAAAGTCCTGCACCCATTAAGCAGTGAGCGAACAGTACCTTAACTAGCCACACCTGACAGAGTATTAGCTTGCACGTGGACCTCACGTGCCCTCATCTGTCATTAATCTGTTACGCGGGCTAAACCTCAGTGACCAGGTGATGCCTGTAGGAGTGGTGAGTTGACCTTTTATAGATTCAGCCTATGATACTCCAACTAACAACCAAACTTACTGCTTTTCTCCTGCTAAACTCCAGTTGCTATGCAGGAAGCAACACACAAGAAGTAGTGATATTTTTTTCTCTGACAGATTTGTATGCATCGGAAACTGTGGAGTGTCAAAAAAAAGCATCGAGTAACAAATTCCTTTGCACCAAACATGCAGCTTTGTGTGTGTGAGTGAGTGTGTGGAGAAAGGGAGGAGGTAGTTGTGGGTTCAGGGGTCGTGCTCCAGTCTGGGACACTTGCTGTATGGAATGCTGGGAGAGGACAAAACAGATGGGAGCTCTCGGCTGCTTGTGTGTGTGGAAACGATCAGCAGCAGACTCCCTCGGCCCCTGCACCCCCACACTTCACTTCCCCAGGCACAAAAGCTGCGGGGGCCGTCCTGCGTGACCAAAATGAAACAGGCACAGACAACCTTGTGTGAACTCAGCACTACTGCTCCTCTCCTCACTCACTCTCTTTCTCTCTCCCAGCTGAGGAGACAAACTCAAGTGTGTGTGTGTGTTTATGAGCAAGACAGAGAGCTTCCTGAGGTTGTGAAACATACACTGCAGTGCACAGGAAGTGGCCATCCAGATTATCTATGCTGGGTCTGACAGCTGCAGGCACCACAAGGTTAGCTGTGGACTGGATCATATGATGGGGACAAGCAAGTCAGGAGGTATAGATGACATTTGTCATGCCTGGAAAGTCTCCAAATATTGAAAAAAAAAAAAAAAAGCATTGCATGTTCTGACATATGTAAACTTAGATTTAATGGGGCAAAATGGATTAATTTAGAATTTTTCCCAGGTGTAAACTGTAAACTAAAATAACATATTTCATTCTATTATTGGTGATTTAAATATCTATTTGATTTCAGTGAAGAACGCACAGCATTAAGTAATAAATGCCCCCTCTGTAAACAAAGGATCATTCAGCTCTGTGTAGTCTAATTCCAGAAAACATGTTTCCAAAAATGATCCGGGTGAGGTCGCGCTAGAGACGATTAGACTGAGTCTCTTTATCAAAGACAGATCCAGTCTGGTTGTGTAAAAAAAAGAGCCTCAAACTATAACGTGATAAATACCAGAAACAGATAAACGCATTTTTGACAGCTTCTGATTAAACGAGCGCAAAACGCGTGCGTCAAATCAACACAAACTTTGGCCATTTTTACGCACGAAATAACAGCTTTTGACAGCCGTATGTTGTTAAAGGGATCATTTGTTCAAACAATGAACGCTCCGCATTCCCTATCCGCACCTGGCTCGCAGCCTAAATTCTTATCTACAAGAGGTGAATGGTTTAAAAAAAAAAAAAATCAATCATTGAGGCTGGATGTGCGCAGAAGCTCCAGTGGCCGGTCGTGCCAGCCAGTCAGTGCTCTTTCCCTGTTGACCCGATCATTCCTCATGATTAATGCTAATTCCAATGACAGCAGCAGTCCCTATCAGCTGTACTCAGATGTAGTGCCTTCAGGAGTCGCTCTAGTTACAAGAGGCGCACCAGCACTGCCGAGGTGAACGAGAAGAACTCCACACACACACATACACACACAAGCTGAATACACAAAGCCGACATCATCAACAGTTCACTTTAAATCAACTAACAATCGAAAAGAAACAGAACTGGAAAGTACACCACTCCTTACCACGCGCATAGTGGTGAACTTTTATAATAACCAAGCAGCCAGTGAGTGATCAATAACCGATATTGATCAATAGATGAATGAAACGGGTTGGAATCTCGCTTAAATAATTATTAGTACATAGTCGATTGTAATCAAACTGTGATCACCTGTGTGTTAAACAGCCTGAAGCGAAGCAGTCACTTAAGCAGCCAGCCAGCCGTGACAATATTTAGAATAAACGCGACAGAATAAGCGGCGCTAAATGGAAAGTGTGTGTTTAAAAAAAAAACAAAAAAAAACAAAAACCAAAAAAAACCCAAAAACAAATCCGACCCGTACAGATCCATCCATCCGCTCTCCAACAAAACACAGCACAGTGGTGGATTTGAACAAAAATTGAAAAACCGTGCGTAAAAGACAAGAAAACTCCTTGGTTTCCCTCCTGCGCCGAGGTTAAACACATAAATTACGGTGTTTCAATATGATCCGACCGCGAACTCTCCATTCTGTTTCGTACTCACCACCAATTCAAGTATCCGATCAGCATTAGTGACAAAAACAGCGTGGGGATGAACAGTGTGGTAAATCCAAATGGCATCAAAACGCAGCGCTTTCCTCCCCGCATATACAGCTCTTGTGCTATTGTCTGCGTCCGCCGCTGCCGTACGGGGCTCCGCACCAGCTGAAGCGCTTCCCTTGTCTGTAGCAGTCTGCCGAGAAGCGCAGCCTTTTTCGTCAGTGGAAAACTCCCTCCTGGCGTCTGTGTCTGACGCAGGCGGTGACACAGGGAGGGCTGCCCACGCCGCTTCCTGCCTGTCCTCTTCTGTTACTGTACCCTGACTACTGCTCTGTATGACAAAACACATATGTGCCATCACTACACTGACATGTAGTAAGAAAAAGACAAAATAATAATAAGAATAATAAACATGACTCCAACCACTGGAGGAGGAGCCTCTGGTGGCGAGGGGGTGAATTTATTTTAGATAGATAGATAGATAGATAGATAGATAGATAGATAGATAGATAGATAGATAGATAGATAGATAGATA
>JAQQZY010000014.1:20913289-20932598 GCA_030068375.1 Ostorhinchus rueppellii
TGTCATTCAACCAGCAGCAGTAGCATTATTTCAGTTTTTTGGATAGAAAAACTAGCATGTTAGAGTGATAGAGAAAATGATATTTTTGTGATATATTGTACAGCCCTAATGGACACACCCATTTTCACATCCAGTTATTGATATCTTTGCTAAAAAAAAAAAAGTCACTTCATTTATTTCCTGTTTCTGATATAATAAACATTGAATTTCCTCTGAACTTTTATGAACATCTGCATGATCAGTGACTTAAATATAGGAAAATACATGATTTCCATTTAAAAAAAGCAAAATACACAGGATAATATTATTGTAAATGGTGATGAATCATTTAAAAATGGTTAAATATAGAAAAATTTCAATTGAGAACTGACACAAAAATAACAGTGTCTTCATTCATTTATTCATGTGCTCAATATTTAAAGCCGCAGGAGCCAAAGCCACAGTGACTATAGACACCTTCCTTCTGTAGCTTTCTCCTCTCAGTCCAAATCAAAACATTAAACACAACAGATGACACCATTACATACTGTTAGGAAAAAGTAAAGCCACTTTTCCTAGCTTTTGTATTAAGTATCTGTCAGAATCTGATTAGCAGCAGTCAGTCATGTATTTAAAATACCTACGATAAGACCAAAACCTGCATCCCATAATAAATTCTATGGAACTATAGAAGAAGTGGATGCTGAAGTCCTTTAAAAATACTTCTGTACAATACACTAAGCTGGAAGGTAATGTTTTTTTTGCCCAGTGACACGAAGAGCCTGTCAAGTACTGCAGCTGTAAGACTCATACATGCTTGTGTGCTTATGTAAAGTTTGTTTTGGAGTCTGTAAAGTGCTGGAAGTCAGTCACTGGCAACAGGCTCAAGCTACATTAATGACCGTCTTGATTGCCTACATACACGACATAAGCCTGCACACTGATTTGTAAGACAAGTGTGTTGTTTTTTCTTTGTTCTGTGAAAATCATAGACTGTTCAAGACCTCTTCTACTCGTTGAAACGACAAAAGACTCCTACCAAGCACACCTAAACCAGCATGAGCAAATCAGTATAAAAATAATCACAGTAATTTTTAGCGAAATTACTATTTTAGAGTCACAGTCAGCGATGCGGGTGAAAAGGACATATAATATTAGTTTAAATAAACCGTGCATTTCCCAGCTTAACCTTAAACAGGCTTTTTTGACTCATGTTCTTTAGTGGAATATTTAGTGAGTCCAGGTTACGCTCCAGTGTTGAAACCCTGACAGGAGACAGATGGCACCGGCACCTCAGAATATTAATAGGCTGAATCTGTTATTGCAGTGATTTGCGGTGTGTGTGATCAGGTTGGAGCGTTTTCTCTGTTCGTCTGCCCCTGCGAAGAAATTATGTTCACGGGTCGTCATGATGAGACAGAAAGTGAAAAACTGCTTCTGAATGGGTTAATGATGAGTGGCATTGGTATTAGTGAAGGGGTGTCCTGTTTGGAGTGTATTGCCCGTCCAATCACATCATTCACAGACACTCAGGCCCATCATTCACATGACTGAGCTAAACCTCCCTCCTACACCGGACCCTGCAATTGGCCTTCACACCGGCCACTTCATCACCGCTCATCCAAAGAGGCTGTGATCATTGTGCACCTCTAAGCTGCCATCACACTCTCCTCAATCGCTGTGAAACTACTGTCAGTGCACGGGGCAGCAGTGTTGTTGGGACACACGTCTTTTAGAATTTACCGCTCTTGACGGCTCCCTGCATTGGCCAGAAATCAATAAGTGGCAACCTGTGCTTTATGGCGACATAACCGCTCTAAGAGATGTAGTGGGGGAGTGCACATGGAGATATTAGCTGTGTTGAGGGCCAGACAGCAAAACCGAAACCCCTCATCAGCTTCATTTTCCTTTGACTGCAGCACTTCCTCACTGACATGTTTACATGCAGCACACGTGCTTTCACAGAAAGACAGAGGCTTCTGTAGCACAGGAAACTGTTTTGCAAGTCACTCATCTGACGCTGAGATAATGGCACTGACAACCGTTAATAAGTTCTACACTGTGTATGCTGTGTAAACATCAAATATTGCTGTTTATTTCAAATTTATATTGTCTTTTTTTGTATTTCAGTTTTAGTTTTAGTAGTATTATGAGAAATTTTGCTGTAAAATTGTGTTTTTTATTTGGTTCACATCATTCTTCATTGTGATAATAATAAACTTTATCTCAAACATAAGGAGAAATAAAATATAAGATGAAAGAGTTAATTTAAAAAAGTGGGGAAAAATCACACAATGTGCTGCTATTTCAATGAGGCTCTTTAATAATACTTTATGTCTGAAATGGAGAAGGAAGATTGTACTTTCAATAAAGTTTTTAAAAGTATTTGTGTTCATTTTTCACAGCTGCTTGTTTTAATCTTATTTATCATGAACATGTTCATCTTGTTTAAACTATATTTATCACTGTTGCAGGACAACTTATTTGCATATTGCATGTGACCTGTCTTAAGTTTCCTGTGCTGATGTTACACCCTCAGTTATCTGCTCATTTCTCCTGTGGTGCTGATCAGTCGTATTATTGACATTCTTTATTGGAACTGACTGGCTTCTACCAAAACAAAACAGAATGCGACGATTCATGTGAATGGAATGGAAGTCCCTCGTCTCACTCTCAGTGACATACAGAGAAGGAAATCACACACTACCGGGATTTCCCATCACGAACGCAACACTTCCTCCTTTTTTGTTCTCACTGTCTGTAATATTTCCAAAGTGCACTGCGTCTTATTACAGGAACAAAAAAGACAATTTAAGTTTCCAAATATGGAAGGAAACTGATAAGGAGGAATCTGCAGAGATATTGGTGTTTTCCTGTCATGAATGGTCAGCTGAGGGAAAATATAACTCAAATATGTAAACTAACATGAACTCAGTTAATAAAGCTCAACTATGCATGTGTCTTTTAAATGATGGTGTATATGTGTGGTTTTCTGTTCATAGGCACAAACTAAACAGGACTGAAAACTCATATTAACCCATCAAACCAAACACACAGAACAGGACAAGTTACTGTAAACCATGTAAATGCAGTTCATTTACTTAATCTGGTTATGTAATTTGGTCATTTGTGTTTATGTAAACACACAGTCTGAGTCATGTGTGCACCCAGTCTATCAAAAGGACTCTGTACTGTACTTACTTAACTTAATCTCAGCTATCTTCACTACGCCGGTTGGCTGTCGTCAAACATCCTAACAGCTAATGAGTGGCATTTTTTCACTAGGGGGATGTAGGACAATACAGCGCTGGTAATAGGGGGAACGGCAGGGGAGGAGCAGGTGGGGTGGGCTGGGGGAGACGTGCAGTCGCTGAGGCTCAGAGAATCAGCATCACAGCATGCTGCTGTTACCACGGCTACAGTGACATGCAGGCCAACTGCAGGTGCCAGGCCGACAACAGTGAGGCCCAATTAGAGACCCTGGGAGAGGGGAGATAATGAAATCCAGCCCTGGAGTGACGTGGGTTAACTAAATAAGTCCACAGTCGTTTAGCCTTAACAAAAAAGATGACTGGGTGAATTTCAGTAGTTGCAGACCCCTGGACAGCCCTTTATATTTATTGACTGACAGGATGAGAGGTCTATTTGACTAAATCTACTGTTATATAAGAATTTTAATGTTTAATGTGTTACTTAATGTGTAAGTTTTACCACAATTTCCCCTCCTTGAACAGAGTTATTTTCTTTCTTGCTCTCTCTTTATCGGTCTATTTTTCTCACACTTCCCACAATACACACACATATAAAGTACAGATTCAACCTCCAGGCTAGCCGATGCAGAATGGCCTGCGAATGTGAGAAAGGGACAAGTAGCAGTGTTTACCGAGCACTACTGTCCACACATCCGTTCCCACAATGGCCCCATTGAGGGTGGGCCCAGGTTAAAGCCTATTTAAAAGGCTTGTTTAACACTGAGAAGAGGGGCCGCATACCCGAACGGCAGGGAAATGAGGAAGGGGGATGGGGTGGTGGTGGTGGTAGAGGGATTCACAGCAGGCTCCTCACCCTCCACCCCATCTTGCTCTTCAAAGGCGCGCTGGTGTTGTGCCGACACTTCACTTTATCTTTTTCTCTCACTGAACTTCTGCTTTTTCCTTTTTCCTGTGCAAATGTTCAAACTGTGTGCACGTGTAAATGTACATGTGGACAACCCACAGTTTGGGTTGACGAGAGGACAGGGGCCAGCGGAAAGGGAGAAGGAAAGGAATAATGGGAGGAAGGGAAAAAAAGGTGGGAGTAGTTGTAAAAGTAGTTTTAGGAGGGAAAAGAAGGATGGATAGGCAGAGGAAAGGAAAGAGAGAGTAAAGGACAGCGAGGGAATATTTTCCCCTCCACCCTCCCTCCCTCCCTCCTTCCCGCCTTTCTCTTCTCCTCATGTGAAGGACAAGCCTGGCAGGGTTGCAGTCTGGCCCAGTGATTGTGTACGGCGCCTTGCGGTGCCTCACACAGGAACCCCATTAATCACTGGAGCAGGTCTCTCACTCCTGGACACAAAGACCCCACACGCTGACTCCACTGCATACACTTGCACACAAACACAATGCATACTTGCATATCTGCTTGTGCATGCGAGAGAAAGCGCGAAACGAAAGGGAAGGAGATTCCTAAGTGTATTCACAGAAGTACACGTAATTATTTCTTAAATGTTTTGGCAGCGTTGAGCAGAGAGGACCGAGAAAGGAATGCCAAATACTTTGGAGTCACACCAAGAGAGCAGTCTTGAATTGGTTTAGCATTTAGTCATGGAGTGAATTTGTTCCTACGACGCAGCTCAGTACTGATACTGAAGACGTTTAAGTGCCCTGATCTTAAAAAGAATGCCTGAACGTGCACTTCATTTTCTTCATGATGCAAAAACAAACAGCGTCAGATTATATCGAACAAAGACACAAGTAGCAAAAGCTGACTCTTGGTGTCTTGAGTAATTAGAAATCAGTGCTAAAACGTGCAGGAGATACACATATTACCCCACAAGTCAAGCAGGCAATGTTTTCCAGGTCATTTGCTGGAGAAATCCCTACAGCAATTCTATTTCCATCGGCTGCCTTGAGCGTGAGTCCATGTGTGCACAGTCCGTCTATAGTAGGAGCTGAGGAGAGGACACTGCTGAGGTCATCTCCTATATTAAGACTACAGGCTCCTCTTACCCCCAACACGCACTGCAAATTATGACCATAACAAGTCGTGCATTCTCATATGCAAAACAAAAACAAAGCAAAATATAGAACAGGCTACTTGTCATTGTGAATAAATGTAACAGAGCTGCAGCGTATTTGATTTGTTCTTTAAAAATACACCTTTTCCCAAAGTTTGTTCGTGCTCGTCATGATAAAACAAGCCATGCACATATTAGCTTAATTACCTGATATGGTGTTTTTGTCTCAGCGGCATATAAATGTGTTGCTTTGTGGATGTGTATTCAAATATTCTATCCCTACAAACATAAAAAAGGAAAAACAGGAAATTGGATTGATTGATAGTGCAATGTGTTCGGAGGAGGAGGAGGGATAGTAAAATGTGGAGTTGTCTGGCATACGAAGAGACAATCATCTGTGCAGGTATGCGTGTGTGCTCCTCCACTCTGCCTCCCAGACATCCCCCTCTCATACCTAATCCCAGCCCAGCCACTATAATTTACTGCCCCATCGGTAACTAGGCATCGACAGCGAGGAGAGGAGGAAGAGAGAGGGAAAGGCAGGAGCCAGAGGCAGGCTGAGGGTCAATGGCTATATCGAGCACATAAACCCCCATGTAATGAGCAATATTTGTGTACCAGGAGGAAGGTCGACGGGGTGAAATGGAGAGGGAGTCGCACATTACACGCACACACAGGACTCCATTAGTCACCAGCTATAGAGCTCATGTTTAATGCGTTTGTTGTAAAGAGATACAACATGTAAATAAGACTTTGACTTTTTAGTTGCTTTTCACTATGTATCATCTATTGTGTGATGTTTTCTTTCTGACTCCAAATGTGTCTCTGCTGCTGCGTTGCATATAAAAGAGATCTGTGATCTTAATGAGACTAATATAGATAAGCAAAGATGAAACTGAAAAGACACACACTAAAGGGGCCATTTGTTTCATTTTGAACACGGGCGTTAACTGTCATGTGTGCCAGAGTGAATCATTATCCTAATTATGTGATATTGCATAATCAATGTGTTTATCGTGATAAAGCAGATTAGTTTTATTCTAAAACCCAGTGTGCACTGAGGTAGAATGCAAATGAAGGCTGCTGTTTGGCGTTTGACAGCCCATCAAGTCTGTAAATACTTTTGTTTTTAGCTCTAACGTTACTAGATTAAAAACAGACAACAAAGTGAATCCAATCAGAGCCGAGCTGCTGACCTCAGCCTGTGTAAACACATTTTATGTGTTGTGAAGGAGTTTGAGTGCTTGTTTTTTTTGTTTTTTTTTCATGGAAAATCTGAGCTTTTGTGGAGAGATTAAGGCACCAGATTCCATGATGTGTTTGAGATTTGATGTGCATTGTGGCTACTTTAATCATCTCACTCCCGACCTGACGTCACACTGACTGGAGCAGCACATTCTACACATGTATACAGCATCCTCAGGCCGCTTTCGCCCTATGCTCATCCCCGGCCGTGAAAGCCCCACTGGGATTGGCTAAACATAAGCCCCTTTCTAGCTGATGGGGCTCAGGGACATGGAGTGACAGCATGTGTTTCATGATGATTAAAAGCTGCGTGAGGAGCCATCAGTGACCAGGCATCAGCTCACTCACACTTTCAGGAGCTGTTAATCATCTAAACAATACACTACCTCTATGTCACGCTGTGGATCTATACACACAGGCAATCAGGCCTGAATCATGTATCAGCGGTGGCGGGACATTTATGGTAACGACTGTCGTACCACTGATGACGAGTGTTTGTTTTCTGACAATAGGTGTAACAGCCCACAAATGAAACTGAAACTGATCTCCATCAATGTGCTAATGGGCCCTGATACTCACATTCATCTAACTAGTAAAGCAAATAGGTTCTTGTTATTTAAAGCATCCTTCATTTAATTGAATTGTTGAGTACATCAAGGCTGTGTTTGTCGGTGAGCTCAGTAAACAACACAAGATGTTGATGCGATGTAACACCTCAGCATTGTTAAATCCTCCCAAACAAATATGTGTCATATAATTTAACTGAACATAAACCATAATCCCAGTCTTGCTATAGTGTTACAGATGTAGTGAATTTAATAGGAACTCTTTAAGAGGACACAAGCATGAAATATGCACCCTGTAAATCTTTTATAATCTAATTACAGGCAGTTTGGAAATCCTTTGCAAACCAGTTTTACATGTCCCCTTAATTCAGAGTGTTGTTACAACTGCAATCAGCTAAATACTCTCTGTTTGCTTAATCTATTAAAATCTAGCGAGAAGATGTAAAACTGCTTTACAAGCTGTTTGAATAAGCAAAGTTCTTTTTTTTCTTTTTTATTTTGAAAGAGACTTGTGACCCGTGTCCAGTGTGCAAAATTCAACAACAAGGCTTTAGATAAGAGGAGGCATTACAGAATAACATGTTTCCTTTCTGTCTGATTAATGCATCAGTGACAGATGCTGAGGGGATTAGGTCTAGATTAGTATCCTTTCCTCTGACTCTGTTTTCCTCAGTTTGCCACATTGCCTTTCCAATGGTCCTTTTTAAGACACAAACAGGATCATCTTTCCCTGTTTTTCTCCTTTCTAAGCCACAATTGTTTTTGTATTGTTTGTTTTGGTCGAACATGGCTTGAAAACTAGATTATTTTGTTTCTGCTTTTACAAATTGACCCCCTGAACGTCACCCGTACATATTAAAATGTCAAACTACCCAGGGATTGTCAGGAAAATGAAATGAAATAATTCTTCCCAGCACACGACACATTTGATTGTTGTTTTTGAGCATGACTCATCTGTCTACCTTTATTAACCTGACTCATGAGTCTCACAGACTATATCTCAGTAGGATGCAAGAAGTTACATTTTTTTCTCCTGAATCTGGCAATGAGATGGACCGCTTATGGGCAGAATCTGGCACCTGTTTAATCCACACAGAGATCAAACTAACAGAGCCAGAACCTGTTCTCTTTCATTGAAAAGAACACCCAAACCCTAATGAAGTGCATGTACAGTAAGTGTCAGAGAGGGACCAGGGTGTGTCTTTTTCCTTCTAAATCTAAGTAACGCCGGTTTGCATAGCGTTTCCTGAAACTGCATTCACAAGCAGATGTCTGCTCCCAGGGCCTGCCAGATAATGACAAAGGATTAAATCGCCTGATTCCCACACCACCAGCCTACTGTGTTTGTCTACCCTCTTTAGCCACAATTTATGGACTCTGCAGAGCTGAGATAGATCGACTACAGGAGTGTAAGTGGAATAAAGCCGGACGCTAATAGGACAGGAATCATTCAAATTCAGACCAGTGATTTGGGATTCATAAAAATGCCAATTTCCTAAAAGATGTGAAGGAATGATTTCTTCTGCTGATGACATGTGACAAAAAAGATGACGCACTTGGCTCTGTGTATGCGATTATTTCATTGCCATTTGACACCACAGTGCATGAGCTGTTGCCTCATCAATTTTCACAGGATTTTGATTTGTAGATTAAAAAAAAAATCACTCGGCAAATATTTACACTCAAACACATCGCATGGTTGCAAATGAGAAATGTGAGACTTGTTGTAAAACATAAATATGACTTGTGCTGTGTTTTCTTTACACTTTTGTTAAGTTGGAATTTTCCAGGAGTTCAGTAGGTGTAAGATTTCAAACAGGTCACAGAAGCAACATGATATTTCAGCTGTGATTATTCGTCGGCCAGTCCCACCTGAAATATTCTGTGCACTGGAATTAAACGGCATTTAACGTTTCCCTCCCCACGACTGACTTGTTTAAGCTAAAATGAATTGACAAACACTAGAGGAATAATGTTCAATACATGCTCAACGTTCACTACAATAATTTCCCCTGGGATTAATAAAGTATCCGGATTCTGTCTCCAAACAAAGGAGCTTTCTCGTGTATAAACCTACATAAAAGCAGCTGCATGAAAATAAAAACCCTTGTCACGCAAGATAACCTGCAATTTTCAAATGGAACATAAATGTTTAGTTTCTATTTGTTAAAACGTGGAGGTAATTTTGTCTCAACATAAAGACACTCTGGACACACACTGCTTATTTCTAGTGAATGATTTGTGTACCAGACCTGGCAGACTATCATTTGTGTGTGTTTTAATGCGGAGTCCTACTGACTCCTGCAGTTTTGCGGATCACCCAAAATAACACAGCGTGTTTGTCATTTAGGGATAATGTAACAGGCTGGCAAAGGAGAGCAGGGAAGCAAAGCAACAATTAGAGAACTGTTCTCTCCGGCTCATGAACGGGACATGAGGGGAGGTCACTGTTTTCATTTGGTCAGGTTTTCTTAGACCGCAGTGTAATAATCAACTGGTAAATCTGTCTTACTGTAAAACAGCCCTCAGCAGAGAGTTGAAAGGAGGACATGAAGTCTCACTTCACCTCAGTTTCTTTATTCAGTGCTGGGAAATGAGGTGTGAAATGAGAGATTGACTGTTTTTTTTTAGCTGTTTACAGTTTTGACTTTGGTGATTTCCATACATAACCTCCCAATACATGCACTTCCCTCTTTTGCCCAGACACACAGAGGGAACACTTTCCACTGCAGTTTATGTGACAAGGAAAGTATCCTGACAATCCCTGTCTTTGTTTGCTGTAAACTACAGCACTCACCTGTGAATGCAGTGGCATTGGCAGCAGTCCAGAGGTGTGTGTGTCCATGCATGTGCAATTAAGTGTGTGTACAAAAGACAGAGAGAGGGCCAGTCAGGCGCCTCTGCATTGGTTTGCCTGTTTCCACACAGTCTGGGCCCCAGAGGAGGATTTGCAGGCCAGATAGGATTAGGCTCCCTCTCTTTACACAACAGTGATGAGGATAAGGAGTCCGCAGAGCTCAGGAGCACTCCAAAGCCCCATTAATACACAGCAGCAGAAACCACACAGATGAGTACCTTAAACAGCTGAGCCCACTCTGTCCATGTTTGGTTATCAATGCTCCACTGCTGTGCAACTGGTCAATTATGCCCAGACCAGCAATACCCAGTGGAAAATCCACTGAATGCACCAATTACCAGGGACATCTTCCTGTTAGGTGCAGCCACTTTTGATCAGTCACATTTCACTTTACCCAAAGACTAAAAATCCTCCTGCAACTCAGCTGGTGCAAAGTGTTTTCAAATGGAAAATCAATAAGGAATTGTGTAAGGATGCGATTAAAGATTATTTACTCATTGAGCTATCAATTTTGGATTATTTGATTAATTGTGATTAATCTATTCATCAGCAACTACTGACCACAACTTCAACTGTTACCATTACTATTAATCCTTTACCCTTTTATATAGCACTCATTAAAAAAAAAGCTTAGTTTGCAATAAAACATATGAACATAAATAATGTACCAGTGTACTATTTCAAACAAAACTTAAGATTTATGCAGTGTAGTCCTAATTAGTAAAGTTTATTATACTCTTATTTTTCACAGAACATACTATTGGATATAATTTATTTACAGGGCTAGTGTAGACTGTAATTGTTGTGTATATCAACTCAGAATAATATCAGTTGTTTAGCTTAATAGATCTACACATTCTTACAAAAAATGCTTCCAATAGAAATGCAGAAGTTTGAACTCATCACCTGCTCCACTGACTGTTTTTCTCTGTTTAACCCTTAAAGACCCAAATGTTATTCTTCTTTTCTGAGTTTTTATGAATATCTACAGGATTAGTAAATTAAATGTTGAAAAATACCTGATTTTCACTGAAAGAAAAACCCAATATACAGAAGACAACATTACAATAAATGGTGATAAAGCGCTAAAGGACGGTTAAATATAGAGAAACACTCATTTTGGAGGTGACACAAATGTCCCAGTGGGTCCTTATGGGTTAGAGACTTCCTTTTTTTTGACAGTTCTGTTGAGGTTTTTCAGAGCCAATATAACTGGTATTAAAAGTAAACAGAGTCATGAATTGAAACATTTCATGCAAATCTATATTTGCATAGTCACTTGCGTCAACGCGTCCTTTCAGTTCGAGCATCATAGCCTGTGTCAGAACCCTTAACACTGTGTACATTTGGTTTAAGTGTAATAACCTGCTATGAGCACAATGACACTTCCTCCGATTACTTCATATCATATTCTTATTCATGTGTTTTCCCTTGACATGTGCACTTATATTATTAATAATAATTATTTCATTGCATAATTAATGCTTTATGAACGCTGGTCACTGACACTAACAGATGATCATGAATCTCCTCATTACCCCTGATTATTTAACAAATCCTACCTGCTTCATCTGTTTAAATTGCTCCCTTCTCTGAGTGGGTTTTCTACACTTCATAAGTGAAGGGTCGCCCGTGCCCTTCGAGGACTCAAAGAGCCTTAATCACATTAAGACAAGCTACTTGCGGCTGAGTTCAATCTGACTGCAAACTCTCCCTGAGCTCAGATCAGACCTCCTGAGTCATTTAGACCAGACAGCGGCAGTCGCTCAGCAGACAGTCTGTTTGCTTCACTTTGATCCTGTCATATCAAAATGATCAAGTCTATCAGGGTTCATGTGGTTCATCACTTATTTCACCATTAGTTCTGCGCATATGAATAATCAAGTGGTCTGTCATCAAGACCGGCTCTTCACTGAAATTTCATTCCTGCTTCCTCTTATCCCTGTCTGTGGTGCTTTGTCATCATCTTTTCCCATCTCATCTTAAAGTCTCCTCTGCTTATCTCCTTCATTTGCTACCTCCTGCAGAGCTTATTGATCTCCTACAATCTGCCAGTTACAAGTCGTACAGAGCCTACTGGGGCTACTGTAATGTAGTGTCAGTTAAAAAGAGGTTCATTTTCTGTAGTTGTTCCTTTAATATGGGGATGTGGGAATGTTTCATCTTTGTAGAAATAGTGTCAATGGAAATCATAATGCTTTTTTTTTCATTTCCTGTGAGAAGTCATGTCAAAGATACATAAATACTGGATCATTCCACAAATCCAAGACTCTTTTTTAACGATCACTTTTATGTTATGTTAATTTTTTTGCCTGTAGCTAAATGCTGCCTGGAAACCAAGAATAAGTTGGTAGTTCTATTGACAGAAAAAAAAAAACAAAATAATTGCTTTTTATGTTAAAGTGGTTCTATATCATATTGATATTCAAAACTCTACAGAGCAGTAGGAGGTTGAGTACCACAACATGCTTCTAAAACCAAAACTGTTGATTCAACATTATGCATCCACAGACTGTAACATTCACTGAATAAAGTATAAAAGCACATTGTTTACACAAATCTGTATCATGGCACCATTAAATTTTCATATTCAACCAAAAGTCACTCATTTTGATAATCGGTTTAAATGACACTGATCAGCTGATAGTTTACATTATAGATCTGTTAGCTTAGCTCCATTTTTGGACAGAAAATTATCTCAGAAAAATTAGAAGTCACCTCTAGTTTCTGCATGGTTTGTGTTGTCAGTAGATAGTAGTAGCTGCAAAGATAATAACATCGCATAATAACTCTTTGACTTCGTGATCAAACTCACCCATGTAGAAGAAACGCTGTGATTTTGGACTTCATTATTTTAATTTAGATTTAAGTCCAGTGGTAAAAACAACAACAGTGCTTCTATTTTTTTTTATTTTTTTTTTTACATCAGTTTGTCTCTTCTTTTGATTCTAAAAGTTGTTTTTTAGTGTTCTTATCCCAACTGATCACTTTCTGATACTTTGGTTTGATACAAAGGCTCTGTCATTTTAATTTTCCTCATTATGGGAAACCAGCAGAGAGACTCACTACTCCCTCTAGTGGGCTCAAAAATCTGTCGGGTGTTTATATACTTAGTGCACATGTCTCACAATCCAATACAGTGGATTCATTGACATAACTTCAGAACTGTTTATTCTAAACACTCAAATGATACATTTGGGTCAAATTTTAACATTTTAAGGTAGAAAGGTACTACATAGCCTATATTATTATTTTTTTAATGTATACACTTTGCTTTGGCACTATTTTGTTTTGTTGCACTATCGTTGTGCATGTACCCTATTTACAAGAAGGAAAGTTGCATAAACAAAACAGGATAACAAGATAATAATGATGTAATAACATATTAGAAAAAATGAGGTATATACAGTAGTAGCTATCAGAATAATAGTCTGCACAACTTATAATACAAGATAGTTCAACGATAATTGCAGATCAACAGTGATAATGGAAGTGACACATACTAACATGGTAAACAACAACAAACACAAACCAACAAAGGTAAGAAAGAGCAGAAGATGGAATGGAACAGCAGTTAATAATAAGCCCCGCCTTCCCTGTGCTGTGACCACACCATCCGTTTGTAAAGTCCTTTAAAACGGTGGATATTTTGGCATCTAATCTAATCTAATCTAATCTAATCTAATCTAATCTAATCTAATCTAATCTAATCTAATCTAAGTATCAACATATTGGTACCTTCAACAGTATAAGCGTTCATATAAATCGTAACGTGTTACCATATGGAAAACCGCTGGTAAACAGAGTTGCAAATGTAAGATATAAGCTCTAAAACTCATCCTTCCACTATATTTGGTGGAAATAAGCTAAATGATTTGTAATTATTGCTAACAGACTGCTCAAACTGCCTGTAATCTGCCAAAAAAGGTTCCATTTGTCCAGGGCGAAATCCAAAATTTCATGCCACCAAATTACTTGGTGGTTGCAGAATGCTGATGCACAGTGTTTTCATTGATCCAAAGGCAAGAAGATTGACATGCAGCCAGTTAGACAGCACTCTGCTGAGATTACCGCTACTTTCCCAGTCTGCTATGGTGCAAAAAAAAAAAAAAAAAAAAAAAGGAGAAAAATAACCAACTGTGGACAGTGAGAACATTATCAACCAAGGTGTTGCTGCAAATTCTGCCTTAGGCTTAATTTCAGCGCCTTCTAAATCCCTATCTGTGTGTTAAAAGCTGATTAGCAAGTCCGGCTAGTGATCCAAACAGGCAAAGAAAGGGTGTAGCAGCGATGGCAACCCATGAAAAAAGAAGGAGGTCGTAAAGAGTCCTGTTTCCAACACCACACAGACCATGTCTAGCTTTTTACAGGGTTTATGCCACACAGGGTCAGGGGGTCCCGAGCGTGACTGTGTGTCTGTGTGATTATTGAGCAGTGAGCTGTAAGGTCAGATCACGGTCATGGACGTTTACAGATAGAAATATATGATCCTGAAACAGTGAGTCAAACAAAGCGCAGCACTCTCAGAGCTCATTAAAAATCCTAGCAGCTGAGGAGGGATGGAGGTATAATGGAGATATTAGCGGCGAATTAGCAGAGGGAGAAAGGAGGCTACATTCTGTGTCTGTTCAGCTTTCAGTGCAGACCTGTAGATGGAGGAGGGGAGATGGGGTAGCGGTGGTGGTGGTGAGGGGAGGGTCAGCTGTATTTAGCAGGAGAAGCTTCCTGTGCGTGGGCCTCATGGCGCCGAGCAGGGGACGGGATCCACAATCCAACTTGCTGTCTCCACAAAACACCCTTTGCTACAAACACACACACCCTCTGGCACCGATTCTGTTCTCAATTTCCTGCCTGTGATTCTGGCTGCCGGTCAGAGAAAAAGCTACTTCCTAACAGTGAATGAGCTCGGACAATCACGTGTAAATAATCATGCTTCTCGGTACAAGAGAGACGTTATGTAAGAGCAGAGGAAAACGGGATGAGGCGGAAGTCTGGGTGAAACAATTAGTGACACTGACTGATTAATTCAATTAGAGAAAATTAGAAAATTATTACTCTTCAAGGCAAATGAACCAAAGCTTCCTGAATTCATCCATTTATGTGTTTATTTCAGTATTTTACAGATTTGCTTGTGTATGGAGCCACAAATATTGATTCACCCTGCGTTATATGATCCATATCCAATCGATAGAAAGAATTCCCAAAGGCTGTGTGAGCCATTTGATGACCAGATCCTGCTTCAGTCCAACAAAAGGGCTGTGGCAGTTTGTGCAAATTAGGTGAATTAGAAGATGCTTTTAAGTAATGTGTAAAATACACAAAAGACCTCTCTGATACATCACATAAGAGCATAAAAGGAAATATAGTAACAAAATAGTCATGAAAAAGACAGCAATAATGATTAATAATGAGTTAATATGAAACGTGTTATTAAAAAGCATATATATGTATATATGTGTGTGTGTGTGTGCATTATGCTCTGCTTAAAAAAGGCTAAAATTCATAAAAATTTACTATATATAGATATTGTATGTGCATACTTTCTAAAACCAATTGAATTAATATCCTTTATGTTAATTTTCTCCTAAATTTATTCCCAGTATTTTCAAATCATCATTATTATTTTTTTTTTCCCAGTATGTCAATGGAACTGAAAAAGTTACTGTAAATGTATGAAACAGAAATGCAATCACATTTACAAAGACTGAAAGTTAATGGTAATAATGTGTTTTTTAATACTTTTTATTATTACCAACTCATCCAGGGTACAACCCACCTTCACCGTTTGGTAGCTGGAATAGGCTCCATCATCCCTGCATCCTTTCTTGAATGAATATTACTATATTAATATTAAAGAAATTGATTCATCCATGGTTCATTCATTCATTCATTCATTCATTCCAAGTCCACAGCTAATTCAAGTAGAAAAAAATGCCAATTTCATCATTCATTTATGTTTATTTCAAAACTGACCTGCTCTTAATCTTTATAAATCACTGATCAGTTAATATAATGAGTATTTGCTTTGTAATGCCTTTTCTTCTGAAGGTTTAATCTCTTTATACCAATTAAACTCTAACACAGTGACTCCTGACCCCATTTTAACATCACACATTTCTGGCGATCCCAGACATTCAAAACGGAGATTTTTTTTGCTAAAATTTATTTGTTTTGCTATACTATCTTGCAAATAAACGTCAATTTTAGATGACATCTAGTCTATATAATGTATATTATTATGGACGGAGGCAGTAAAGCCAGGTTCAGATTATTGCATAAAGGGAGAATTAGATTTTCCTTGGTCAGGAAATGTACAGTCAGTCCAGCTTGGATGGCACGGATGACAATTAATACTGAACAAACAATAAAACTATGAATGATGAAAGAGCTGCAGCTTCTGAAACCGACCACAGTGAACATTTGCCAGATAAACAGAACCACAGTGCTTCAGTTTCAGCTTCAGCTTCAGTTTGTCAGGTCTTTTACTCCCGTTATATAATCGTTAAATGTAAAGGTATTAAATGTATCGTTCTTATTCAGCTGTTTTATTTGGTATTGATTCTATTGTTGCTATTTTAAATTTGTTGTTGTTTTTAATTGTGCAGATTTTGTCTTTTTAATCTACTTCTGTATTTTACTCTGTTTATTTATTCATTTATTTATTTATTTTTCTGTACAGCACTTTGGTCCACTGTGGTTGTTTTAAAGTGATTTACAATTAAGATGGATTAGATTATATTTTCTTATTAGTAATTTATTTATTTATTTATTCATTTTTTATCAATTACGAGTCATTTTAGGTGACCCCGTTTGAATTCCAGCCAGCAGCACGTGGATTCCCAACCCAAGATTGAAAAAGACCGCTCTAACTAAATGCATCTGAACGGCTTTTTGAAAGTTTTACACTAAAACAAATAAACTAAATACTTCAAGCGTGGTTTAAGTGTCGCAGACGTGTTAAGTGACACTTGAATGCACAGAAGCAGTAGAATAAACATCACCTTACATAGAACCATCACTTAACGTATAGATATAGATAACATACTAAGAGACAGCCACAAGGTGCCAAACCTCTAATTAGGCTGACCTTTAGTTCTCGCCCATGATAAACAATCCTACTAAAGACAGCCTTGTAATTAACAACCTGAGAAACTCTGTGTCCTCACGCTGTAAAACAAACATTTATCTCAGCAGCGTCTCTGACTTTTTACACCAGCTTCGGTCATCTCCTCACACAACAATTCCTAATTCACGGACATTACAAGACCCAGAGGATGTTCCTAATTACAGGGCGCGTGTAAACCAAACCAAGCCTGGTTACCCCTGAAGGGCTAAGAACACAGGAACATCAGGCCGGAGCCGGTTTTATTGTTGCCGCCGAGGCTGTGGAGGAGAGTGTGGAGGAAGTCCTAAATCAATCCCACTCACTGAGGGCTCACAGTAGGAAAGAGGCTGTCATCAACAGGAGGTGGATCTGTCACGATCAATTACAAAACCACAGGGAATAGCCCTAATGAATTCTGAAACCAGCCTTTGTCTGTCTTTGTTTTAATTTGAGCCTTGTCTGCGCTGATAAACTCTTTCAACAGGAGGAGTTAATTTTAAAAAGACATAAATCCTCCTTTTCACAATTATAACTAATTTAGGACATTTGGTGAATGCACTATCAAAACTTTTACGCCTAACTGAATACAGACATTTATGGAAATCCTTTTAGCTTGAAAGATTAGCCGTTTAATTACTATGTAAATATGGTAATATAGAGTGTTTTTTTTTTTTAATTATGCAATTCCCTATTATTGCACAGATGATAAAATTAAGTAGAGCAATATGCAAAACTTCAGCAGCACACCTCATTACACGATTTGTTTCCTGTTTTTAAGAATACTGTCCATACTCATTAAAATTTAAACACAAAACAATTAGTCTGACATGCTGTTTAGCTCCATTAGCCGCTCCGTCACCATTTCTGCTGTCAGTCATCAGCGCTAGCTCTAGGTATGTTAGATCTTATCTCCGACTCTCTATGAGATGTAATCTGTGCAGAGTCATCTCCATTTTACTCCACACGCACTATTCATTGGAAAGCAGGGCTGGGCCGTGAACACACTGTTTAAAAGCTCAAAAGCCTGGGAAGCGGATGCACTACAGTAACAAAACTAAAACGCTTGGCAGGAAAACAGGTGTTGTGAAAGCTTAAATAGGTCAAAAGTAAACTTGAGAGGGTTGCCGTAGCTGTTCTGAAACACTCCGCTTCTTTGAATGGTGGTGCAGCTGACGCAGCCACCCCCAGAAAACAATATGGAAGAGGAAACTAAACTCTCTATTCAAGTTCAGAGTGACGATACATCAACACAAACAACGTGAGCTGAAAATACAAGGGGAAAAAAAACACATATGCTCTATTGATTAGCTGCCCATTTGCATGCACGGTGTAGCATATTGCAGGGTTTCCCCAAGGTTTCCAGGGGGATTAGGGGTTGTGGTTGTGGTTTGGGGGTTGTGGGATTTGAGAGTCCTCCCTGTAGAAAATCTGAAGTTATTTAACTGAAAAACTATGTATTATTGTCACACATTTTCAGTCTGTTGCACTCAGACTTTGTGGAAGACCCAAACACATGGCTGTGGGGTTTGGGAAAACTTTTGCAGTGAAGCTTTTTAACTGTAAATAATTATTACCAAAAGTACCTCATTAAAACTGACAAAAGTACAAGCATAGACCATAAAAATACACCAAAAACAGAAGTCTACTGGGGACCAAACTAAAAGTAATTGTGATATTATATGAACAAAAGTATAGGGACACACTGAATTCAGATATTTCATTTTTATCCAGTTTTCAGGGTTAAATTTTGTTTACTTTGTCGTCTTAAACACTTCCAATATGCTTTGTTTTTACTTCATTTTACTCATTGGTGGCTTTTTTATGCACCATTGTGATCATTTTAACTGTTGTACCTATATATTTCTGAAATATTTGTTATATTCTTACTATAAATCATTGAATGAACCACAAGTAACTGGTTTCTTCAACTCAGACTCAGGAAAAAAATCTACTTTTAAACTTATCAAAAAAAAAAAATAGAGAAAACCATACATATTTATAATTCAATACAGGCTTTTATTATTCATGATAAAGCAACTGCTACACCACTACTCACTACTACTGACTGATCATATTACGATATTGGCAAAACTTCCAATATGCGATATGGGTGTACAGCATTGCGATAACGATTATATTGCGATATTTCTCGTTCACCTAAAGAAATATCAATTTCATCTACTAAGAAAAATGTTCCTGAACAATATTGAAATGAGCCAAATGTTTGGATACTGACTGAATTATTTATAATTTAAGGGAAAATACTTTATTATAATAATCAATTATAGAGTTTTGTCTGAGAACGTGATGATGCTGCTCCCATAGACCTTCACACACACACA
>JAQQZY010000014.1:20934634-20965275 GCA_030068375.1 Ostorhinchus rueppellii
TTCTAGTGGAACATTTATAAAACCATTGAATAAATGTACATAAACCAACATATATGTGGAATAACACACCATCATATTTACTGAAAACATGAGCTAACCAGCACTTTTGTCATTTGTTTTCTGATTCATCTTATTAAACTACGTACGATTTAGCACATTTAATGTCTGAAGCAGATATTTTCGAAGAAATTGTAGAGCAGTGTAGTTTGTGGGTTTATTGTGGGTTTTCCCATTGTTCATAACCACCTGGCACTTTTACATCACACTCTATGTAAACCCGTCCAATTGCAGTGTCAGGACGTTTATCAGAAATCCCCAGTCTATCACTGTGAATATACAGTACATACTGATAAATAAAGCACATAACATTAAACAACAAAGAGAAATATCAATCTGACAGCCTGGTTTTCAAAAAAAGGAGAGCTGAGGCATTGAACTTTGCAAATAGGAAGCCCATGCATCATTTATGTCTGAAAAACAAGTTGGAGGAAAGTCCCTGTGATTTGATCACATCATTAAGGAGTGTTCTCTCTTCTGCTGCTGCTGCTAACAAATCTGAATTTCTAACATGTAACTGGGTTTTCACATGCATTTAGTCCACATTAAAACGGCTCAATGCAGGGGAATTAAACATATTTACAACTAGAAAACGGCATCAACACATTTAAAACCACAGTGTTACTCATGAGGTTGGAGTTTTTCTTTTTTCCAGACAAATTCCCGTTTTTATTCCTATTTATACACATCAGTAATCACCTTTGGACAGTTATACTTTATCAATCAAAAATAAATCACAAAGTATTTTATTGCAACTTTATGGGCAACAGTGTACAATGACTAGAGTTAATATTGTCTATAATGGAGGTCGACTACAGTTAATTAATCATTTATTCTGTTCCATTTAATTCATTAGGACACGCTCTATCGTACATTGATTTATTTTAATAGTATTTTATAAAACTTTACCTATAAAGCTCCGTTAAAAACAGTTTCAGTGTGTTTTAAAAGGTAAAATAGTAATGTAATATATGGAAATAACACCTACACCATGAATATACAAGTTAATTTCAATACATTCTTAATAACTACAGTGAACGTTTACTTGTTAAAACAGAGTAAATGTACTTTTAACAAATATTAAGGTGAATTAAATAAAAAAAGAACCAGGATTTTCATCAGTTTTTCACCCAATATTTTCACAGCACTTTGACTGTCTTCATTTTACTGATATATTGAAAAGCAAAAAGTTGTTCTATTTAAAAA
The DNA here is from genome assembly GCA_030068375.1 of Ostorhinchus rueppellii. Lineage (NCBI taxonomy): Eukaryota > Metazoa > Chordata > Actinopteri > Kurtiformes > Apogonidae > Ostorhinchus > Ostorhinchus rueppellii. The sequence continues at coordinate 20,935,898 of JAQQZY010000014.1, forward strand.
ACTGTAAAACACATTTATTTATAATATGTGTGTACATTTTGTGAACATTGAGATATAGATGTGAAATAAATAAGCTGTGGCAACAAAGTGACATGGAATCTAGTTCTTTTTGTTAATATTCAATCTTTTATAAGCATATTTTGTTAACGTTCTAAAATTCATTGTATTGTTTTTGATTAATTATTCTGTCACTTAGTTTTTTCTTGGGTTTTTTTTCTATTTTACCAACCACTGAACGCATTCTCTACAGTGGTACTTTACAATAATCTCATTGCTACTACTGCTCATCAATTTTTTTATGATAAATTAATAATCTGGTGTCTTGCAGGATATATACACAAAAATAAGAAAAATTTGTGTTGTCTCATTTATATTTGACAAACATCCTCAGCACTGATCTCATCAAAGTTATTCATTAAACCCAGTTTATAGATGCTTACACTCTTCTTTAACTTGCATAAAAAGAAAAATCAAAGATAATCTTCAAGTCACTGCTTTTCGTAAATCTCTCAGTCACCATCGGCACCAGCCACATTAAATATTTTGATTCCTCTCCCACTAAAAAATTCTTGTGAGCTGTACTAACAGTGAGCGAAAGCAGAAAATATTTCCTCCTTAATCTTAAACCTGTTATTCTAAGGCTCTTTCCCTCTGGCAGAAAAGACACAGTGGATGGCTTTTCCAATGTTATCCCTTAAATCTTCCCAAAGTTATTGCTGGCATTAGTCTGGCTAGTTCAGCTGTGATATCAAAGTAATACACCAGACGCATCAGAACACAATGTCCTATGAAAATGCATGAAGGAAAACCAGAAAATCTGTAACAGACACATAATCAATTCCTTCAGCAACAGTAAGCCAAAAAGGTCTGAAAAAATGAAATTACAGCATGTGGATCAAACCGGTGACGAGTCTCAGGAACAACCAGACCTGGGTCTCAGATTCAGTGCCGTATTTGTCGATAGCAGATAATTACATGGTTTACATCACACACACTCACACACACAAGCATGTATGTCTGCCTCAGGAGGTGATTTTCACAAATGGAATGTATGATGTCAGTGTGTTTAAACGAGGGTAAAACCATAGACTGGAAAATACGAGACCAAGCCCTTAAAATTAGCGAGAAGTCAACAACACGACAAGGGGAGGGTGGGGTTTCCCGACCAGCCCTCTCATGTATTTTTTTTTTTTTTTCCAGTTCTGCTGATGCCGTGGAAACTTCAAAGAAGTCAGAACCCGAGGAGAGGGAAAGGGATCTGTTTTGTTTTCCCTCTGCCTGCTACTAGGTAACTTGGCAGACGGCCATGGAAAAGAAAGCAGAGGTCTACAGTGCAGGAGGCGGCAGCTCATCAACAGAGACTGATGTCCTGATCTTATCTGCTGACACCTGGTCAGTCAGGAGCAGCAGCGCAGCAGCACGACTGCAGGCAATCAGGATTACAGATCACATATCACAGCACTGCCATACGAATAGCATTAGTAATGTGTCTGTAATGTACGATTACACCGGCCTTATTCCCAACACTCAAATATGACTGCATCAGGACTGTTTTACATAAAAAAGAAAAAAAAACTGTGTCTCTTATAATGGTGGCAAATAAAAATGTACATTTAATCTAATGCAAAGTAAATATGGGTCGGCACTGACACTTTTTTTATTAATAAATTGGCTTGCATTATGTAAGAAAAAATGTTTAATGCACAGTGTAAATACATTATTAGCACAGTTTCACATCCATATCATTTGCCAAACATTCATCCATAAACAGCCCATAGTTTGAACTGCATATAAATTTAATTTGCATTTTCATCTTTATTTATAGTAAAGTGTAATGACGTGACTTGAATATCAGAACCCCCCCATCTCAACGGGACCGACCTGGTTAAATAAAAAATAACCTGTATTTACAAGACTATCATCAAATCTTGTGAGATGAAATACCCTATTAACATAAACTGGATAAAATAAACACACAAAACATCAGTTTCTGAAGCTGGTAGTTTGTGATTTGGCTGTTACCATGTTAGTTTTTTGGATGCAGAAGTGATCATATTTGTCACATGTGAGCTAATGCTAAGCGCTAGTTTCTTAACCTGGTAAAACAGTGAACTTCACCCACCACTGAGTCATTTTACAGTCTTGTTGGAGTAATCTATTACCCATGGCTAGAGCTGAGTCACTAGACAAAGGGAGTCAGCGTCAATTCCGACCTGTCAATCAAAGCCTGACATGGCAGCCGTCAGCCTTTTATTCAGTTCCATTCACGGTAACCTGAACAGAAGAATTTTTCCTGTCAATAACCTCTGATACGAGTTGTCAGTTTCAAACATTTACTGTAAATGGATAGAGTATAAATGTATGTAATGTTTAACAGATTGTGTTGCATGATGGGACATTAGTAGCATTAGCGCCGCTTGATTAGCGAGTGTTTTATGTATTTATTTGCACTTTTAAAAAATATAACAAATACATAAACAAGTAAATATAAATGAAATATAACAGTGCAAGGAATGCTTATATAAAGGCCAAAAAATGGAATAACCAAGAAATACGTTAGGTAATAAGTAAACAATATGATGAAAACGCAATACAATAGAGAATTTACCATTACTTAGATGATAATGTGTGGATAGGATTTAAATATAGAGTTTATAAAGAAGTAGTGAACAAGGAAACTCAAACAAAAATTATGGAAATGTGGGGTTATTTATAAAAGCGGCTTTAGTAGGACTTTTGAAAATAGTAAAGGAGGGACATAATTTTTATCTTTTATTCAAGTTGTTCCAAACGGTGGGGCCCCTGTACACAATTGTAAATTGCCGTTGGTTGGATTTTGCATCAATTGGCCTTAAATAATTGCTTTGTCGTGTGTGTTGTTTTGAAGTCTGTTTGGAGTGACTCTATTCTGAAGGTGTGTTTGTTTAGTTTAATCCGTAGGAGTTGACGTAAGTTGTTGCAGTGGAACTAAAGCCATGCAAATAAGTTCAGATGAAGTTGTGCTTTTTTTTTTTTTACTCTTACGTCACCATCAGGGTGCACGTGATATTCATGTGACACGTTCATCTTTTTTTTATTACGATCTTCATGTAAGCAGAGAAAAGGTGGATTCACACATGCACCCGTTTCATTTAATTACACTCTACTGTTTTGCAGTTACATAATCACTGCAGATGTGATTTGCTGAATCCCGCATTAATTCTAACTCCTGGTGCTTTGATAGTAATCAACAGCTAATACTGCGGATGTTCAGTTGTTGGTGACATGATGTTCTCCGCTCATGGACATTATGTGAATACCGTAAACATCTGCAGATAAGATTGTCTGGAGGTCTACACAGAGTTTTAAGATTGTAGAAAATACTATAATAAAAACGTAAATATGACATAGAGTGCACTTATGGGAATGGGAATGTCAGCGCAAACCTTGAAACTCACTCACACTGTGCAAAGAAAACACTGGCAGAGTTACTCATTCATGTTGTATTTCAGCGGCGCTCAAACAGAGACACGTTCACAATGAGTAATAATGACTACCTTAACAACAGTAAATGGTGATTATTGAAACGTTAGTGTGGCAGTTCAAGCAGAGGCTGGCAGATACATCAGGCTGCAGAACTGGAGTACGTTAAACAATTTCCATACGATAATACTATTCTCCATTCATTACTCCCTCACACACACACAGTATCTTCCACTCCCTTTGAACCTTCTCTATTCACACAGATCAAAGAGAGAAAACCCCTGAACATCCATACATTAGGACAAAACCAGCTCTTCTACAGACTGTCTGCATAGTGAATGCATTACCAGGTTACTTACTTTAATTAACTCTTCAACACCATCACCTTTCACCTGCTTTCAATATCCCACTAAATCAAAAGAGGCTGTAATCTACCCAGCTGCTTCTCAAAAATTTCCCTCAGCTGGTTCTTTAAAAAAAAAAAAAAAAATGCATGATCATTTTTGGCTATTTGCTCTTTTCTCTGTGCTATCTTTATCTGGTCTCTTATCTTTGGGTTAGTCAAGACAGCTGATTGCACACACAGCAGCAGTCTGCAGGAGATCACAAGAAAAACAGGCCTTAAATGGTGAGTGAGTCTGGAGCTTGTATCCAGGTGCTCTGGTTGTGCAGAGGACACGGCCGGCCAAAGGTCACTGGACGGCACGGCTTAAATTACATAATAAAAGCATGTGTTAGACTTTAAGCACATTTTTTGACTCACAAGAACACGCTGTGATCTTATGTGATTACACTGGGAATCCTTCCAAGTTATATTAACATAGTACAATTTTAGATCATGGGGAAATATTATTATTACACTGGTCTACAAGTAAAACACTTCCAGAATAAAAGTAATTCAACTTTACCAAATTTGAGTCATAAATAACAAAAAATGCAGTCAAAAGTCCTAGTTGGTTGTAGTTTCTTTTAGTTTCTAGGGTTTTTTTTAGGTTTAGTTTCTAGGCCAAAATGTGAAATTCTGACAATTAATGAGAGAATGGGTTTTATTTTGAAGGAAAGTTTGTCTCAGAGTCACCAGATCTACCTCTAAACAGTGTCTCCACGTTACAATACATTCACTTTTCCGGTTCTTTCTAGTGGAAAATTTATAAAACCCTTGTATAAATGTACATAAACCAACATATATGTGGTTTGTATATATGTATATACTGAAAACATGAGCTAACCAGCACTTTGGTCAATAGTTTTTTGATTCATCTTATTAAACTTTGTAAGATTTAGCACATTTAATGTCTGAAGCAGATATTGCCTAAGAAATTGTAGAGAGTCTGTCAACATGTCCCTGTTTCTGGGTCGGAGTCATCAGCATTAACTTCGCAACAGAGTCTTAAATTTCACTCATTTACAAATTTTACAATGATAATCAAAGTCAGTCTGCAATTAACACTTAAGTCAATGTGTCCTTTAATCTGTTAATTATAATAAAAAAATATCAGAAAACTGTGAAAAATGCTTTCTTAAATTTCCAGTATTGGTCTACAGTGCAAATATATTGTGTTTACTATCACAGAGGCAGAAAAAAGGGGGAAAAAAATCCAATTTAAGAGGCTGTAATCAGAGTTATGAATGAATAAATAAATACATTTGTATAATTTCCATAATGTGTTAGAAATGGAGTAGGCTGAAACTAAATCCTATGTATTATTTACAATACAGCACACAAACTATATTCATTTATATAAATATAATACATAAAACATGCATAATATATACATGCATTCCGGTGCATATGAGCATATTTTGAGTTATGGTTACCAGACAGTTACAAATTAATTTAATGGTTGAAAAGTAATCAGTTAACATTAACGTTTATACAACTGGGGTTAATTTTGTGTTTTGCATTTCTGTTCATCCTGGAAGATTAAATCCCTTCAATACTCCTGCAAATATTTTAATATTGTTTTTTTTGTTTTTACATTAAAGCAGATTGAGGTTACTTTTTCAGCTCAGAAGACTGTAGGTAAAATAAAAGTGTCTCCCAGAGTTCAGACATGTACTTAGTCTGTCACAAGACTAACAAATAGATAAACACATTCACACCTTGAGGCAACAGGGAGAGAAAGTTGTGACACCGAAGAGAAACTCCTGAGTATAAAGGACCGTCCTGTTCTTAAAGCTCCAGACTGAACAGTACCCACACCCTCTCATACTGAGGTGTCAGACTTATTTTAGCTCAACGACCACATACAGTCCAATATGATCCTAAGTGGGCCGGACCAGTAAAATAAAACCAGTAAAAAAAGTTAGTGAGTGAATGAGCGAAATGTTTACATCTACAACGTATCCTTTAACAAATGGGAACACCCACAAAAAAAACCTGAAATTTCTTGAATAATAATATTATGCCTCAGTTTATCATTTACACATGTGCATTAGAACTTATAGATCACAATAAATCTACAAATACACAAAAATATTCAGTAACAGTAACATATGCAGGAAATGACTTGAAATTGTTTACATTTTTAAAACTATCCTTTAACAACAAATGTGAATAAATATGAGCAATGTGAAATGTTTTAACCCTTTACCGGGTAGTGACTATTTTTGGTAATGTCTGCACACATTATAAAACAGTGACGGCAACAGTTACAGTGAGGACAGTGAGGGAACAGTCTCAAATAGTCCAATGTGGTCTACAGGGTCTGCATGAACAGTGAGTGTAAGTGCTCTGTTTAGTTACATGAAGTAATGGCACTAATTTAAGTAATGATGTTCAAAGGGATCATGTGCATGTGGACAGGGGTCTGGATCAGCGTGATACACGTTCTGTTCACCTTACATGTGCTTTTCTTGTATTTCTTTATAATTACCTCCACCGAGGAAGTTGTGTTTTTGCCGAAGTTTACTGTTTGTTTGTTTAGGGCTAAAGATGTTCATTTTGTCTTCTATTACTGTGGTCATATTTTGTTTTTTTTTCTTCTGTTCTGGTTGTGTTCAAAATAACTTGAAAAGTTCCAAACAGATTTGGATGAAATTTTCAGGAAATGTTAAAAATGGAACTAGGAACAAGTGATTAAATTTTGGGAGTAATCCGGATCACCGTCTGGATCCAGGAATTTTTTTAAAAGGATTCTATAGCATTGTGACATAGGACCATTTTGGGCATTTGTGCATATAACTCCACAAAGAATGGTCAGGGCACTTGGGAAAAAAATACAGGACATGTTTCCAAAAGGTTCTACAAGATATCAAAGACTGATCCGGATAATTAAATAATAACCTCTGCCAAGGAGGTTATGTTTTTGATGGTGTTTATCTGTTTGTCTTATTGTTGTGTTCAAAATAACTGGAAAAGTTCTGAACAGACTTGGATGAAATTTTCAGGAACTGTTAGAAATGGGACGAGGAAAAGCTGATTAAATTTTGGGAGATACAACCATTTTGGGCATTTGGGCATATAATTCCACAAAGAATGGTAAGGGCACTTGGGAAAAAATACAGGACATGTTTCCAAAAGGTTCTACAAGATATCAAAGACTGATCCGGATAATTGAATAATTACTGCCACCAAGGAGGTTATGTTTTTGAGGGCGTTTATGTGTTTATCTGTGTTCAAAATAACTCTCAAAATTCTGAATGAAATTTTCAGGAATTGTTACAAATGGGACAAGTAACAAGTGATGAAATTTTGGTGATGATCCGGATCACTGTCTGGATCTGGGAATTTTTTAAAGGTTTCTTTATCATTGGGAGATAGGGCATGAGGTCACCTGTACACTCAGCGCCATCTAGTGGAGGACAGTACAAGCACTGCCTTGGCGGAGGTCTGCGCTCTCCGAGTGCTTTTTGAGTTATTTATTGGATTTTTTTTTTTTTTTGCCATTTACAGATAAGGAACCAAATATGGTAACTTCATTGACTGCGATTTTCTATATAGTGATAGAAGATTTTGAAAATTTTCACAAAAAGTTAATAAAGTCTTGTTATGTCCGTTTCAGAGTATTTCTGAGCGCCCTATAAAGAGTTAACAGAAATAAGTGTAATTTTAACGATCTTATGTCTCGGTTTATTATTTACACATGTGCACGACAACTTCATCAAAATCACAGTGGATCTACAAAATGCAAAAATATTTATTAACAGGCAGAATATTGTTAAAATTGCACTTATTTCTCTTTAGACATTTCATTTTACTCATATTTGTTCAGGTTATTCACATTTTTTTGCGAAAGGATAGTTTATAAATGTAAAGAATTTCAAGTAATTTCACTTTTTTTACTCTAATATCAGACGACTGCAGCTGATCCAGAATTCTGCTGCTCGAGTCCTCACTAAGACCAAGTCCCGTTCTGAGGTCTCTGCACTGGCTCCCTGTCTCTGAAAGACTTTAAAATTCTCTTGCTTGCATATGCACTGAAAAGTTTAGGCCCAAAATACATCGGAGACCTTCTAGTCCAGTCTGAACCATCCAGACCACTCAGGTCGTCAGCTGCAGGTCTGCTCTGTGTTCCAAAAGTCAGAACTAAACATGGAGAATCAGCGTTCAGGTTCTATGCTCCGTATATCTGGAACAAACTACCAGAAAATATCAGGTCTGCTGAGAGTCTGAGTTCTTATAAGTCAAGGTGAAAGACTCACCTGTTCACTGCTGCCTTTGACTCAACGGCTTTGGACTTTTTACATTTATATATTTATTTTTTATTTTCTCTTTCCAAACTCTGCACTGCAACTCTTACTTTAATGATATTTTTGGATTTTATGTGTTGTTTTCTTACTCGCTGTTTTTAATCACTTTTACGTGTTTCTTTTATAATGTTTTAAATGTGTTTCTGTATTTCAGCATCCTGTGTGACGCACCTTGAATGGCCTTGTTGCTGAAATGTGCTATACAAATAAACTTGCCTTGCATCTAAAACAAAACATAAAATTTGGATGATGAGTATGTCATGATAGTATCTGACCCACTTGAAATTTAATTTATCTGTATGTGGCCCCTGAACTAAAATGATTCTACACCCTCGACTGTTAATATCTCTAGTGGCATTTTTGCATTTCATATATTTATCCCACTGGCCAGATTGGACCTTTTGGTGGGCTGTTTTTGGCCCACGTGCCACATGTTTAACACCCCTGCTCTAATAGATGCCATAGTAGCATCTCTGTAATACACTGGTTGCACTCATGTTCACACAGATACCGGCGTATCCACTTCCCTTCCCACAGCTGCAGCTCTGAGTTTCCTTCAGCCCCGCAGGACGGTTGGTATCTTTGTCAGCGCTCCAGCTTTGGGTGGTCTCGTTTTCCCGCCATCTTTCCACCAGCGTCTGACACTGCTGTGACATTCCTCACTGAGGTTACCACAGGGTCTGCCCTTTCTCATTGATGTTTGGGGAAATTTTAAGAATTTTTATTATGCTTATGGTCTTCCTGTTCAGTGCAGAATAGGGTGACATGGAAAGGAATGTATAGGATAAGCACACAAATGAAAAGAAAACATATTTTCTAACTTACTCTTACACTAGATAGTAAGAGATTAGTTCATATTTGAGAGTGTCAGGTGAAGAATTTTTTACTTTTAATCTTCACTTTTGGATTTTAGGGCACAATAAATGTCCACCGTGTTGAAAGAAACACATGTTTTATCGTTTTCATATTCCTCCAGAGCAGATGTAGGTGTTTGTCTGTCTCATCTAATGCCAATGACTGCAAAACTGTCAAAATTGTCCCCACAAAAAAGTAATATATTGCAATCCCAGATGCATCCTCCCATTTTTATGTTTATGCATCAAGATTATATACCCACATCATGATCCAAGACTAATTTTTTGTTCTGATAAAGTTAGAGATAGCTTAGAGCTGCTAAGCCTTTTAAATATGTTCCAATAAGTAAGCTTTTATGCAGAGAAAAATCACACAATTCCCCCACAGAGAATCCCAGCCTGCAGTGAATGTGTAATTTCATTGAAAAAATATTTGCTTTTCATCCGAAACAAATAATACCACTGGGTTTTGTTGCTTGTAGGAGTAGAGTGTATATCTCACATAACTGATTGCTTTATTGATTTACAGAGGTGTATAGTTTGTCAAGGTTTATTGAGAATGGACCTAAACCCAGCAAAATACAGTGATAAAATCTTTATTGTGTCCTAATGTGGAGCAGCTGAAATGTACATTAAACCCTTATTCAATGGCACTCTGGAGCATGCTCTCTTTGTCTTTCTGCCTCCTTTGGCTTTTGGCGCTCAGTGTGAGGCAGAAGGGCAGGAGAAAATTGGCACGAGGGGAGGATGATTCCCGAGCAGCCTGTCGACTTCACTCCCTAATGCTCTTTTGCCTGCCCCACTGACTGAGTTTTTAATAAATGATGAGATGTGGTATAAATAAACCACAAGGCAGTGCAACTGCCAAAAGGCACAGAGAGAGATACCAAGGTAACACACAAGAGGTGATAAATAAGTCAACAAAGACTCATTTGCACTACTTGGTTTCTATCTCACTCATCGTGGCACTACATTACATTAGAGTTGAGAGGCAGCAAGTGCACTGCTGCACATGCATACATTTAGAAGAAAAACAGCCAAGTTGTGCACGACTTCCACAGGACTGCTAAATATAACTGAAGGAGAAGACCCCGGCTTTTACACTTTAATTTGTGTCATTCATTTCCTTCCATTAATAAATTCACCTACTTTCAGTAGCTTTAATTATGCAATTTGATGTCAGAATTTCTGATACTTTTTAATATCACATCGCAAGATGCATAAATTACTGCATGTAATGCAAGATAGCAACATGAAACCACAGCAAAGCGATATCTTCTAGGTATAAAATATAAATATGAAGCAATGCCCTTTAGTTTGTATTCATTTTTTATACACAGCAACATATGATACAGCTTGAAAACAGTTTTCTTGTGTTGTCTTGTATTTATCAATGTTAAAATGTAAATAAAACAGAAAAGCACAAGATTATATGAACTTTGCTCTGGAACTAGATGATAAAGAAAAACTGTGAGCAAGTGTTCATTCTTAGTTTATCTAAATCTCTTCTAAAAACAGCCCCACTTTACTGCATTCACTAAATTCAAATCTGAAAAAAGACACCAATTATAACAGTTCAAGCCTGGTTTTATGCACTACAATAGGGTTCTAAATTATACGTCAGCATTATGTCTACCAGAGAAGAAGTGTGTGGAGAAATCACAGCGATGACCTCTTTATCTTTAGTCAACTATTGGGAAAACAAAGGTGTTTTGCAACAGAATATCAGTCCAACTCTGTCACTGCCACTTTTGCTCCAGTTATAGTCTGCGGATAAAGGCAAACCTTGTCCTAGATTCTGCAAGTGCCCAGCATGTACAGAGCAAACTTCTAAACTAGGTGGGTTTATACTTTGGTGACTGTTAAGCTGTGAAAAGGCACTTCACTGGACAATGGCTAGCACTAAAAATAAACATCTGTAGACTGACTGAAATATAAACAGGTATTGATAGCTGGTGTTTTATCAAAGCAGACAGCAAAATGAGAGTGGTACTAACATTACTCATGGGTTTCTTGCAACTAAACTGATACAAGTCATTGCTGTTTGTTGGTTCCTTCTAGCTATCAAATAAAAAAATGTCCAAGAAAAAACTCAAAATGTCCCAGATTGGTCACTTTGATTGGAAAAGATAGACAAAGGCAAAGGCAGGGATGAATTGACACAGAGTTAGGAAAGGCTGAGAGGTTGTAAATTACATAGCGTATCAGGCTCCAGTCTTAGTCAATGGAGCTGGAATGATGAAAAGAATGATGAAAGGCAGGGGTGAAAAGCCGAAATGCGACGGCGGTGGGGGCTATTTAAAATGTTCTCCACTGCATCAAAGTGATTATTGGGGGTACTTAGCAGCTTTCATATTAAAATGATTAAGGTCTCTTTGAAAAACTAAGGGCTGGTGTGACTGTAGTTGGTGGGAGGGCTGAAATAAAAGGTTCTTGTGGCAAGAGAAGAATGAGGATTAAATACCTTCCAGAGGACGGACAACGTGGCAGGTTTTGGTCTCCTGGCGCTGCTTCTGCTCACTTTCAGGTGGATACTATTGTTGTGTTGCTGCAAAAACAAAAAAACAAAAAAAAAAACCCAGAAATAAATACAAATAGATAAAAAGGAAATGAACAAGCAGATTTTAAAGTTGTTGCTCTTGGCTATCGCCCTCAGCCGTTCATTCTAATGCTGCAACAGATTTGCAGTTTCTCCTACAAAAGTAACCAGTGTAAAGCCTGCCCTTCCAACAGATGGTCGGCACAAAGCAAACAGGTGAGGGCTGAGTTGTGTTCATGTCCCCTGATATCCTCGGGGGCACGCATAGCTCATATAATCTCTGACTGTAACATAAGAAGCTGTTCTGAATCTTATAGAGCTGCAACCTGAAACGTCCATCAAATAAAGCGACATTACTCATCTGTGTGTCATGGGCGGACATTTGAGGACAAACTGCACATGTTAGCAAACACAACGGTCCGCCACATTATAAATTGTTAGAGTCACTTTGCTGTAAATGCAACAGAGGAGCAAATATTGATCAATTGATTAGCGTCTGAATGTGACTTTGCTCAGTTGAATGTTAATGGCAGCGAACAGATGCCTGGAGAAAAACAACAACAGCTTCCCATTTTGTCTGGATTAAGGGCCTCTGTCACAAAACCACTGACTTAAGTGAACAGGAGACTGGTCACGACCTCTGGAAAAGGACTGCTCAAAGCCTCATAAAAAGTCCAGGCTGCTCCTCAGAAATGCAGTTAAAAAGATCACAGTGTCTTAACCAGGGGTCGTGTTAACCAAATGTTTTCCATCACTGACAGGATTTTTTAACAATGATGGAAAAATCTGAAGGCAGTCTGTCATTCTGACAGCTTAACACAGGGGGGATCTACTGTAACAGTACATCCACATCCAACACTGCCAGTAAAGTGTCTCTAGCCCACATATGGACTCACTGAAAAGCCTGCTGACCTCTGATTTTTTTTCCTGCTTTTTGCCGCTTATACGTCTAGGCACCACTTTGGAACCAGAATACAGGTTCAAGTGTCAACTAGAAGCTCAAATAGCATTTAAAAAAAAAAAAAAAACAGTGACACTTGATTAATAACCTAACTCTGTAAGCTTGTTTGCCTTTGTCTTGTTAGAAGTTGCTGCATTTTAGTGTATTCTGCCGTCACTGCCAAGGGCAAAGTGTGCCTCCAGTTATATTATAAAAAATTACCATACAAACATTGTCTCTGTTCACCTTCTCTCTCTATGAACGTACATAATGTATGCATGTGTTTAATATTTTAATGTGATTTAAAAAAAAAAATTAACATTACTATTAAATTAACTTACTAATATCTCATCATTCAAAATAAGAAAACATGAAAAAGTCTTAATAAACATGTGAAATGTAATTATTTTTCTATGAATAAACATGACAATATATTCTTTTATTTCTGTATGAGGATTCTACAAACATCACTTGAGGTAAAGCTAAAAATATTACCAGAGAAATGTTCTAGTTGATGTCAATAATTATCACAATAAACATCAAATGAATCTTTCAAATTTCAAGGTGGGTTTTTGGTTAATTGGTTAAGACTGAAATTGGAGATACAGATTATTAACTGCAGTTTCAGAGGAATTGTAATATTTGACAAGCACCACAACAATTCAGAAATCCACAGGTACAACAGTGATAACATCAAAATATGTAAAGATATGTGAAAATATGAGGCAAAAACACAAATATTGAAATTAAATGGCACTGGAAGACAACTTCAGACAAAAAAAAATCATAATAATGATATTTACTACTGTATAAAATGATATCATAATTATCATTATCATTTTATTGCTCAAACCTAAGGTTAATATTTAAATATAATGCAGAAAAAGGACAATATTTACACAAAACAAAGACAAACTTAACAAACATAAACAAAGACATGTTGTGATGTCTTATTTTCTTAATTGTATAGTAAGTGTTTGAATGTGTATATTATATTATATTGTACAGGTAATGTATGTTCTGTGCTCTCTTAACAGCTTGTCATGTATATGTATGTGTAACTTGTTTGTGTCCTGTCAAATGTCTAACCATGTCTTTCTCTTGTTGATGTATTTTACTGCTTTTTTACATCATGGCCAGGGGACTACAGATGAAAACTAGCCTTCTGGCAAATTCTGGCTTTTTTAACCATGTATAATCATGTGTTTTATTGAATTGTATTGTCCCCTTTCAAATAGACTCAACTCAACTCAACTCAACTTATGTCTTTAACCAAATTTCACTCGGCTTTTAGGGGAAACCAGCACCTGACATCCATGCATAATTGCATAACTGTATGTGCAATAGTGGAAGCAAATGTTGACATTACTGATGTTTAAAGCATGTAATCTCCGTTTTAGTATTGCTGATCTCACACTATGTAGGTCTTCTAGCATGGCGTCATGACATTTTATTAAAAACTTTTGACTACAGAAGGTGACTCCAACAATAACTTTCCTTCATATCTCACTTTATTATTTCTTAAACACCTTCTATATATCTTCTGTTTTGATTTTTAATTACTGTACTTGTTGTGACTGTTGAAAATCCAGTTATGTCTAGTCACTGTTATTAAACTCGTCTCTGTACCCTCAGGCTTGGCAGCCTCCCTCGAACACATAACTAGGGGATATGATGTTGCTAACACACAGGCCACATATTTGCCACCCGGACGCCAGATCACAGGAAGCTGGACTGTGGCGGCTGCCGCTTGAGGGCCAATACGCAGCGTGTCATAAAGCTCTGGGAACCAAAGAGCTGCACGGTGTCCTCGCTACACACACAGTCTCAGGGGAGACTGAGACACTAAATCACTCCTAGCAACTAGGGCATCTTATCCTCAGCTCACCCTCTCTGGTTGGACGTTGGCTCATCTGGCTTAGCATCACAGGAGTGGAAACATGGGGAGGGGTCCTGTCCTCACATCACATTGACTGTAGTGCACACTGGGTGATGGAGAACTTTTGAGATTATTCAGGGCTGCAGTCATATCCTCCATTACTACTGTCTCTAATTTTGTATGCCGCTTATTGTATTTTGATTTATCCAATTTTGTTCTTCTATTTACTAAAAATAGTGTGGAAACAAAGTGTCAGTGTCTGTGTTTTGGTGAATTTTAATGGAGAGTTTTTAATCACTTATGGTAGATGACAACACAGTTTAATCCTTAATTTAACCTCATAACCCCTTACATGATAAAGGGGCCTCTCTCAGACCTCTCCCCAGCTTCATCAATAAATCAGACTTTGCATCAGAATTTCAAGGCGACTCTGAGACAGAAATGAATTTCCAGCTAAAATGAAACCATTTGTGCCTCCACCAGAAATCAATTCATTTTCCAGCTTTCAGTGGAAAAGCAGAAAAAAGAAATAAAAAAAATTCTCTTAACATCTCATCTCTGCTGCTTTTCCACAGAGAGCCTGGGCATTGTCTAGAGACGGCGCAGAGATCTTCTACCAAGGCTTATTAATTCACTACTCTCATCTCCCCGAGCTGGCTATCATTACAGCCCTATATATAGAGTCGCGTAGGGAATAGTGAGGGATGCACACACACATTAACATTAATGACTTTAGGCTCTGTTCATGAGCCGTGTGTGCTCACACACACATTCACACATATGACCATGTAAAGTAAAAAATGAACCAACTGTGCTCACACCCCATGAAATAAACATTCCTTTGTTTACAAACAAAAGAAAGACTGGTTTCCGTTCTCGATCATATCTCAGCATCACGTTGACGCGGTGGCTCTGGTTTCACTACTGAATGTGCGTACAGGTCCTGCTGCAGGCGGGAGCAGAATCTAATCCAGGATCTCCAGTAGGCCGGTCGAGTGCAAACTCCTACTGGGTTCGCTAATGAACAATCATCAGCACCTCCCCGGTGGCTGTTGTAAAGGACCAGTGTGCGGCTGTATTGTAAAAGCAGGATTACACTGAGTTGGCTCTTCCTTAGTAATTCTATCCTGATCTCAGCAGGAGTCTACACAGCTCATTACATTTTCCACATTGTGTTAATCAGGATCTAATGACCAATATTGCACAGGTCTGGATACATGTTGTCGAACAGGAACCTGGATCATTGAAATGAGACAGAGAGCCAGTGCTGAGGCGACTTTAAGTCCTTCCTCCCCTCCAGCACCCCCAGCTGCCCCTCCTCAGGCCCCATCCTGTGTGGCTCAGTGGTAGGGTAGCAGCAGATGGTGCTTAGGGGGTTGGGGGGGGTTGCATGCACACACATACTCCTGTCCCACCCTGACTAAGCCTTGGGGGTGTTTGTAGCACGGCAGGGCCAGTCCAGCAGCAGCAGAATGTGACCCCGCTCTCTCTGTCGCACTGCCCTTAGGCTTGAACATGGTCAGCCACGCAGAAACCAAAGACAAGGCCAATGCCATTCTCCTGCTCAAACACTCTCACAAACCTACATGCACATAAACACCGCCCCCCTTCCCCTCCTCACA
The DNA here is from genome assembly GCA_030068375.1 of Ostorhinchus rueppellii. NCBI lineage: Eukaryota > Metazoa > Chordata > Actinopteri > Kurtiformes > Apogonidae > Ostorhinchus > Ostorhinchus rueppellii. Next base: position 20,951,886 of record JAQQZY010000014.1, read on the forward strand.
CTGCTGCTGTAAGGATGGGTCGATTCCCAGTTATTTCCCCCCATCGAGGATCCATTAGGCGTCTTGTGCATGCGTGTTTGCACGTTATGTTAACTGACAGCAGGATGAATGATTTATTCGGGGGGCTTTTCAATTGTCAGAGATGGATGGCATCAATAGGGGTTTTGTCCTTGCTGATGAATCAGGCGATTTGCCACTTAAAACAAATCTATCCTCATGCTGTAGTAAAAGCAAACCCTCAGAAGGCACTCCAGAGACCTTAAAGTGGACTAAAAAGATGAGAGAAAGGAAAGAGGAACAGGTGAGAAGAGTGAAAGTGTTTAAGTAGCCCGGGACTGGAGGCATATTGCAGCGAAGGTACCCTAAGCCCTGCGCTGTTCCCTTCAGTCTCTTTGATATCTTTATGCAAATATGAGCTGGCTGATTTGGGAGTATGGGGAGGATTAACAGCTCTCTCTGTGGACTCTGTGTAATACAGTAGCAGAGGATTGTGGGTCAGGGCGCAGAGACCCGCGGGCACTGGAGGCATCAGCTGCCATTTTCCAGGTATGAAGGCACAGGGAAAGCAATGAAAGGTCTGACACCTGGACCAGGGAGAGCAGAGTTAGCAAAAACTACAAGACTACAAATATGACAGCACTGGGAAAACTGGCATACTAAAGAAAAATCACAATTAACAGCATCAGAAACTAAAATAATATCAGACTCGGCTTCATTTTCATTTAATAGAGCTGATACTGAACAAGGAGAATTAGATTTTACACTATGTCACAATTAAAATAAAGAGTGTTTTTGTGATTTATATTTGATATCATGCATTCTTTAATTCTGCTTTTTTTTTTTCTTGGACCTGGAAAAATTATTTATCAATCCCTTATAATAAAAGTAAAATCATAACTGCTTTGCACACTTAAGTGAAATCAAGACGAAAACTTTGAGATCGTAGAAATAAAAATCATAATGCTGACTTGGACTCACACATTTCAAATGCTGTTAGATTTTTATTTAACATAGGCCTATCGACTGCAAAAAAAAAAAAAAAAAAGAAAGAAAGAAAGAAAAAAGGTGTCCTACAATCAAATTCCTCCAGCCATTAATTATTTATATCCAATTTCATGTTCTCAAAGATATCAGTTATATCAGGCATATATCTCCCTCTGTGGAATTAGAGGATAAATTGGCCTGGAAGCATCATGTGTATTTGAATAAGCACCCATTTAGATTATTTGGCCATGGGAATTCTACAATAACCCACAATAGTAAACAATTAATGAGGAGATAAAGTACCAATTAATCAAAATGAATGAAGGAGGATGAGAATGGCATATCACTTGAGGACTAATATGATTTGAGCATGCAGGTTTTGATTTGATCTGCATTCTTCTTCACTCAGCCCGGTGTGTATTAGACAGTGGGATATTGCGGTGGGGAATGAGTGCTGTGAAATAGGCACAATAGGCTGAGCTTGTGTTTTCCTCGAGGCATACTGCATGCTCTCGTGTCAGTCTCGCTCACTGCTGGCAATGACCAAATCCATCATGACATGTGGACAACAAAGAGCTACAAGAATGCCTGCCTTAGTGTGCACACGTACCACACTGCGTCTTAGAAGGGAGTGCGTAGTGCACTATCTCCCCAGAACACAAGCGTATCCCCATGCACAGGGAGCATTACATGTCACAGAACATAGTGAAATCTTTAAGCACCGTATCCAAATGAAAAGCTCTGTCAAATAGCTGTACTCCACATGAAATACACTGGAGCGGTTGATGGTGCCAAAGCGGAACTAGTCAGTGCAGAGAATTTTCCAGATAAAGCTTTCTGGTAGAAAATTGGGAGAGTCCAGTCATCAGTATGTTCCAGGCAATTCTTTAAATTAGCACGAGATTAGGGAGTGCATGGTGATTAAGCTCATTTGAAGTATTGAGGATCCGTCTGGGCATTGGCAAGAGCCACACTTTAATTAATCTGGTAATGGATGAGAAAAATAAGCACTCTTACGCACATATCAGCATTTTGCTGAACAGGAGGAAGTGGAGATGGAGCAGGGTGTGTGTGTGTGTGTGGGGGGGGGGGTGTCGTCTGAAGGGGTGGGAGAGGAGTGCTTGGCTTTTTAAAGGCAGACACAGAGAGTGAAATGGAGCACGTTGCCTACAGGGAAATTAGCACTGAGTGTAGCCTGATGAATGCACCATTGTATCTATGTTATAATGGAAAAAAGGAAATTGTATGAAGTTTTTTTTTTTTTTTTTGTGTTGGTTTTTATCACTGTCTTGCCCTTGTCCGAGACTTTTCCCTGGATACAACGAATGTGAGAGGGTTTCAGATGCTCTAGAGCAGAGCTACAGCTGTCACATTAACAGTAAAAATTGTACACTGAGGCTGTGAGACATCAGTGAGGGTAAAACTCCTTTTACTCTTTGTTCTGCTGACTGTGAAGGACCTGAGTCAGTGGGGCCATAGTGACTGACCCGCTCATGACAGACATGGACTCATTTGCTCATTTTACCCAGTTCCACCAGCTGGAAGCCGTGACACTTTGGTGGCAAATGTCTGTACTCGCGAGTTGAGTCATGAATTTTATAGGGCTCACGAAAATAGCTGTGAGTATAAGAATGAACAGCAGCAGAAAGAAAAGCAACAAAAGCAACATTTAGTTACACAGTCCAAGCTGGTGCCTCTTAAATAATTGAACCCTGGGAAAAGTGCCCTGGATGAGGTTGAGAGAGAGGCTGAGCTACAGACATTCTTCATCTTCTTCTTCGTTGGTGGTCTGGAAACTGCCAGCAGGAAGGCTTCTCACCCAGGACTGTCCCAGGAGTGGACGTCTTTGCCTAATTAGGCTTACACCCCTTTAACATTTAATAACGGCTTCAGTTGAATACTTAATCCGAGTCCATACTGATGGATTTCACAAAGATTAGCAGGCTTATGAGACAACAGTGTGTCCCCAAATGTTAGAAATTGCTCTTAATATTTTACAAATATTTGAGCGACAAACTTAATTTAACAAGTTCAGGATCAGGAGGAACATATTTCCTTTGTTTCTGTATAGGCTCTCAGTTTTCTCAGATGTCCAGTGAAGAACAGATGCATGCGCCGCATCATACAGCCGGACAAATCTGTGCCACTCTGATACACTGAGCCACAGACAGTATAATAAGCAGTAAATGAGAGATCTTCTGAAAGCCTCTACTAAAAAGCCTAATCACATATGGGGAGGTCAGTGGACCATCTGCTGACTGATTGTTATCTTGGACAGCTCTCACCATACCTGAACATCAGCGTACTGAAGGCATTCCCCAGCTGCACTGTTTCAACATGAAGCCACTTCAAATAGAAAAAAAAAATAAGAGGAAAAATTAGGAAGCCTGTCAGAATTATAAACAGCCCAGAAAACGATGAACCTCCAAGAACTAACAAATATAATGAAGAGCTTTTTACTGTTAAACATGCAATATCACATCAGTGCATCAGCTGCTCACAGTGCTCCAACGCAGCTCTACTTGTGCATGGCAGGATTTTTAATACATCGTGTCATTCCTCAGCTCAGTGTACATTAAGATATGTCACTGTCTATTTACCACCTCTGACATCCCCCCACCGGACATGCAGCCCTTGTCGGCTTTGCTCCGAACCAAATTCACAGCATGAAAAACAGATAATGCTAGTGTGGCCTACTTATTTTCCCCTGCCTTTCCCTGTGTGTGTAATAAGTAGTGATGGCATGTCCTCTTAAGGGAATGTAAGTCTAACTCTGTGGAGGAAGGGTCAGCGTGAAGGCAGAAGATGATAACTGGACTCTGGAGAAGCTCTGGGGTCCATCCCAGTGGATTCACAGGTGTTATTCCAGGTGAGTGGAATGACAACATGACAGATTTGGATGCTTATGCAGAACTGGTATTTCTATTATTATGTATAGAATATAAAATCACGATGATAATAATTATTATTTTGGAATTAGGACATTATGGGCAATTGCATCAATATAATACAGTTACTTTATAATTTTTTTATTTGTTTACAATTTACATGCTAATGATAAAAAAAAAAAATAGGGATAAATAATTTTTGGCCTGGCTTATTGTCATATCTGACATTGACTGTTTACACTGTTGCCCATAAAGTTGGAATAAAATATTTGTACATCTTCTCATGAAATCATTGTACCAATGTGATTTTGTCTTAAAAAATAAAGTACATCTGGGAGTCAATATGTGATCACTGCATCTGGTCAAAGGTGATTACTGATGAGTATAAATAGGAATAAAAAAGAGGAATGTGTCTGAAAACAAAAGTCATCCACCTTTATAGGGCAACAGTGAATATGTATTTGTTTAATCTGACTCAATACATAATAACGTCAAAATGCTCTATTATGGCTCTGATGTCATACTATCTGATTGGCTACACGTCATGAGAATTAATCTATTAACAATGAAATGAGAAAAACATACCTACTATTAGACTACTTATACCTTCTACTTCCATGTTAATATATATTTAACTATTACTCAATTGACATTTCAACTAAGCTTTGTCTTTACTCAAAAACGTTAGAATAGAGTGGAAATAGAGTGAAAAACCTTGCTGGCTGCTAGAAAATCATTGCAAGTTTCCTCTAAAAGTCTAAAGAAGAGCAATGTTCCTCAAGACGTCATGTCTGAAATAAACCCGAACATGACAGCTGCACTGGTTTAGCTCCTCTAACTTCTTTCACTTTAACATTTTCACTTTTGTCGCAGCTATATCAGCTCAAAATGCTGGAAAAAATACATCTAGGTCAATACCTAACAAACACATGTATTGTCAGTTTAGTCCATATCACATGTAACACACACTGACGTTAAGCAAGCCTAATGTTTACCCTTCTCCCCCTTCCACATATAAGACTTGGAAAAACTAACATTAGCACCGCAATCCACTGAACAGACTCAATCAGATATATAACAATATACGTATCTGTCTACAATTAGCCAACAGTAAGCCAAGATTACCTATGATAAGAAGAAAATAGAGGTGTGAACATCAGTAGGGTTCACGGATTTCAACTTAACCTTTTCCTTTTTCACACTGTGTTATTTCTTGTTTCATAATCACATTCAGTGAAATGCTCCAGATTTTATTAAAACCATGTATACACTCTTACAAAAGAAAGTATGTCAGGTCTGAGCTACTTTATGGGTCACCTCAGTAAATGACCCCTGTTAAGTCAATCAAATGGCCCTGGATAAGATAGCCACTCTCTACGCAGGATTACATCCACTGACCCACACTTTCTGGCCCACTTATATAAACACAGCTTAATACGACTGCCGTCTAACGCATGTAAACATTCTATAATGACGCTTCTTTGAAATGGGTCCTGTTGTGACGTATGTCTGACATTTATTTGAAGCCAAACCAATCTGCCTCCTTGGTACGTGCATGAATTCTAAACAGGGATGCATGTCTAACAGTTGCATTTAGCAGCTCCGGATGCCATCCCTCTCCTGCTGGGACCAGGGCATCTTAATTCAGGATGTGGATCTCAGTCAGCAGGTGAATGCTGGTCTAATCAGCCAGCCATATGTCCTCCTATCCCCTGGTTGATTAAGGTTTCCTCTCTCCCCGTCACTGATTGCTGTATGGTTTGAAAAATCATATCCCCTGTGAAAAATGCTAATAATGTGGTAAACCAGGTCCCAGACTAGGTTTCTGTCCTACCTGATAAAGGCTTTTAGCTGGTCTGACCCTCATGCTACAATCCTGCCTGTATTAAACGGAAAAACCTGTCCATTTTTAGTGAACTTAATCTCTTTCTCTTTTTGTTCTTTCTGTTGCCCTTGTCCTCCCACATTGTCCATCTGTGTAGCCGGGTTAGTCACAGGAACTCCATGTGGCTCACTCAGGCTCTTTGTGGGTCACAGAAGCAAATCACTCACCAGATCTCACATATTAAAAAACAGTAGCCTAATACCTCAGTGACAGTGTTTTACATTTTACGTAATATGTGACAAACCTCTTTTTCCTCCCGTGGAACCAGGCATTGAATTTAGGTCATGACTATTTACCTTGTTATCATGTGATTTTATACCACAGCAAGCGAATAAACTGCAGCAATGTCTTCATGCAGCATAAAGCCCCAATGAAGTCAGCCACCATGCAGGAAGAGTTCATCCCATTTCGGCAGCTGATGAACATCTGTTCAGCGTTAGTGGTTTTCTGCTTTGTGGTCCGTGGTCCTGTGGGTGCAGCGCAGGGCTCAGCTGATAATGTTGAATCCTCAGGTGCAGCTCACAAAAAAACACAAAAGAAAGAAAAAAGAAATCACTTCCTGTTCATCTTATAAGCATTAAAACTCAAATCAATTATATCACACACTCACACACCAATCCAGTTTAATATCGCTGTCACTGAGATCATTAAGACGTCCAAAACACATTTAATCACACATGACAGCGTTATATAATTACTCAAGAAATGAACAAACATTGATAGCATTTCATTCACTCTTCCTGGTTAAGTAACATTTGTGTTTTATAATCAAATTGAGCACATGTATCATCTTTAAGGTGGTGACATCCTCATCTGGACGTCAGATGGAACAAAACCTGTCCTGTTTTTATCTCCTGTTTTTGTGAATTGGAACTTGTTACTTTAAATGTTTCCAACAGAGATGATTTTTATTTTTGAACATGTTTGAAGTTCTGGTGTTTCTAAATCATCCCGTACATGAATATAATAATAGAAACAGACTATAGTGGTTCATTTTGGTGCCTTTTAGTGTTTTTATTAATAACAGTCCTAAAGGTTAAAAATTAAACTTATATCTCAGATTTTTGAGTCAACATTAACAAGAAGTGTCCACAAAAATGGAAACTTGATCATGTATGTTTCCATGACAACCGGGCAACTCCATCTGTTGTGGAGCGCTGTGTGATATACAGTATGAAAAGTCCTCACAGCCTCTATGGGAGTGTTTTTGTTGTCTCCACGGGTATTTTCCCCTGTTTGCACGTGTGTCCAAGGGTGTAGGTGCACATTCTTTGTATGTTTGTGTGATTCACACATTCCGCAGGCTTAAGGGGAGGTCATGATGAGCATATTTCTCCAGTTGTGTGGCACCTCTTTGTTTGCATACCAGACGTGCTCCAGGGAGACGGAGTGACTGACACTGTGAGCTTTGCCTGGGCTGTCTGTACATCACAGCGTGCCTCTAGCACATCACAGTTTATCAACAAGTTCCCAAATAGACACAGGTTGGTGCTGTGAATACAGAGGCAGTTGTTGGTCTAAAGCACTGAGTGTGGAGAGAACTAGGTGGTATAAACTAGATTTCTTATGACTGCTGGTCAAACAGATTGCTCTGTTTAAAAATCTCACCCCAGGCTCTGAAAGACTGTGACATTTTTAACTCATTTTTGAGATAACAGTTGTGACATCCACACAGCTGGTAGGTGTAAGAAGTCTTCACAAGTGGTGAATCTGTTTCTGTGTACTGTCCTTATGGTTGCAAAATCTAATAGAAGCCAGTTCTCCCTCATCAAATAATCAACTTAGGAAACCAAGCTCTTTCCCACATGATGGAGATAATTGAAAAAGTAAAACGGAGGAGCTGGGTGACCTTTCCCCTGGTGTCTGACCTCTGACCTGCCTCTCTGTGATCAGCTAATTGCGAGAAAGCGTGTTAGAGGAGCCTAAAAGCTCTCTGGGAGGAGCCAAAACGGCTGGGCCCGCTGGGGAAAAAGACTAAATAAAGCCTTTGTGTGGAGGCCAGTGTGTCTGTGTGTTTGTGGGATGTCCGTCATAGGAACACCAGTCATTAGAACCGGACAAACTGAAGGAAAAAAAACCCCAAAACACCAGGATATGTGAGGCAGGTGTGGTGCTACAGACTGCACATGATGAGTCAATAAAATATTCAGCTGATAGAGTTTTAAACAGGGCAGTCATCAGCATTCAGACAGTCTGCACAGATTTATGAACCACAAGATTGCAATAGCTTTCACAAGCAGTTATCTTATGAATAATACACGAACGCCATATTTGATGAGCCTATCTACAGGCGACCATAAACTTATTTTATTTGCAACACCAGGGTTGGGCTGTAGTGCCTGCTCTTCATAAAATGGGATCTTCTTATGCTTCATTGAGGTAACAGCGCCATTTGGGTAATGGCACACTAATATTTTACTTCAGCTCAGGGAGACCTGATTTACTGCCGCGATGCTAGGAGAAATCTTATGCAATCAAAGCATTGTTTCACCTCCCACAGTGTTATTTGAAGAATGATTATGAAATCAGGAATCTTAATAGAAACCATGGAGCATTGTGTCTTATCAACTTTAGAGCGGAGTTTTTATAGTTAATTTCTTCATCTTGCCTATTTAACTTACTTCTTTTTTTTGTTTTATATTGGAAGTGAACTGAAACTGAAAGTAGCAGAAATTCTAAAACAAATACTGTGATACAGTATATTGAATATTTACAACTTATTGCATTGTTAGTTTGTTCTTATGATGAGACCTTCTGACTTATACATCTTTCTAGTTTGGTCTAAAATCTGGCAACATTAATCAATACATTATCAAAACTGTAATACACCCAAGTATTTCTTCAACGTATACAATAAACTACATAAATAAAAATTAAGGTGCCTCAGAAAGGCCCTGGTTATTAATGACATTATCCAGGCACATGGGCTATTTTTGATAGGTATAGACCTTCCCATCTCCTTGAAAAAATATGACAGCATTAGTTTTTTTAGTTGGAAACTAAAATTCTGATTTATACTGTAATCATCAAAGTAATTACAGTATGATTTTGAGACCTTAAACTAGTTGTTAACTGTATTTTATGCCAGGTAAGTTTATAATATTCTCATAAACCTACATCTAAGCTACACATTTATGGCCCATCCACATGAATGCAGATATTTTGCAAAATGCATATTTTCTACATACTGTATTAGGAGATCTTTTCTGCACATAAAGGAAATTTTAGGTTGCAAAAAGAGAGATTTTTATAAACTCCAGTTTTGTTTATCTGTGTGGACTGGAAAAAGAAGGCTTCACACCCTATTTTGTTTTCGTCTGTTATTGTTTATGTGAGGAACCTGCACCGAAAACATCAAACGTATGTGTATAAACCAGTGACTTGCAGCCGATTAAGGTCAACTCAGATAGATTTGGGAGACAGACCGGGTCAATGTTATGGACAAATCCACATCACATAAAGAATACACTTCAGCAACTCCAACCAACACTTGATGTAACTTAGGTTTATAACTGATCTCACTTTCCTGACAGATTAAAGGTTCAGTGTCTGTTACATCCAGTATTATCCACAATGTCCACACTTTTAAATCCAAAGGAAACGATGGTTTGTACCAGTTTGTGAAGACAAAACTTTAAAAAAAAAAAAAGAGGGAGGTAATATTTTATCCATTTTTCTGTTTAGAAAAATATCAACATTCATTTGGATTTTCCACTAATCGAAACTGTCTTGAGCTTAAATTTCAAGTGGAGTTTTCAAGTGTCATTATATAAACTCTGAGTCTGGTTCCACAGATTACAATTCAAACATCTTCACCCCATGAAAAATACATATGATGTGTGACAGAATGAAAGTCTGTTTTCAGTGGAAAAACAATTTCTCTTGTCCAATGTTGCATCACATCCAGCAACATGTAAATGTTCCAGATCTGTCCTTTTTGGTTTCATCAGCAAACAAAGTAATCTAAAAGTAGTGGGGCCTTGACAGCGTGCTCACACTCACAAATACATACACTGATGATGATCGACTGTGTGTATTTAAGATAATCTTGCCCAAAAGGCTCTGAATCACAAATAAAACACTGAGTAGGCTGTAACAGGGCTGCTTTCGACATTCATTAACTAGATAACTCTGATCTGAGTGTACATAGTGTAACACAGTGTACGAGTGTGCAGGAGCAGGCAGAAGTCTTGTGTGCTTTGTGCACGTCACATACAGCTGTAGCCTGGTATCACTGACCTGCTGAGCGCCGACCTCTGAACTCCAGCCATGTAATAATCTGCTCAAACCGCTTCCAGCACAGAGCACAGACCTGGCTCGGGGTTACAAAGACAGTCATCTTAGGTCTGCAGCTCTGCACACTGCTGTAACCTCTTCTGTGTTAAAAATAAAAACTAAACGCACAGCAACACAGAAAAGTGAAAAACTGGAGATGTTACTGAGCAATTCTCTAAAAACATCAAGGTTGAAGTCGGTCATATAAAGGAACATCCGACTGATGGGAAAAAGGCACTGTTTAGTTAAACAAGTTAAAAACTTTTCATCTCTCTGCTTTTTGTCTCTTCACATTCAGATATTTGCTGGTTTATTATCTTAAGGCTGAGGTAAATACAGGATACATACAAGCCTCATCTACAATTACAACACCATCTATTTATTCTTTCTCTTAACATTAATAGTACTGCTGAAGTTTATATCCAACCACATTTGTATTGAATGTATTTTCTAAAATAATAAGTCATATCTATTACTGACTCTTTTACTAATACAATTGCCTCATAAGTATTTTTCATATTTTTTGTGATATTTTTCATGGTTTAGGTGTTTTCTGTCATTGTGTAGCATTTGCTGCTCAGTCAAACATTTTGTACAATTCATTTTGTCATATTCTGCTCTGAATACAACCATTTGTCACTGTTTTCAGTGCAGAATAGAATAAAGAGCAACTCTTTGTCTTTCCCAAGAAATAAAAGGACACCCTAAAATGTTTTGTTTGGTCCACAAGGCTGAGATATTCAGTTTGCTGTCAAACAAGAAACAAAACAAAATAATAATAATAATACGGAGGAATTAATGTGGTTGTTCAAAAAACAAGAAGTTGGTGATTAATGTAATAGTTGATATAAAAGTGGTAAGCACCATGGGATTTAGAACTGCTGTTTTTAAGTAAGGAGTTTGTGTTTTGCCTGTCGTGATCTTAGATCTTTGCCAGTATATTTAGATGATGCAACAAAGTCATCACGTTTGTGTAACAAAATCATCTGACGGAATAATTAAAATACATAAATTAAATAAAAACAGGAACATATACTTTCATTCTTTTGCCACTGACCCTGACCACAATATTGATGAAGACATAGAGTTGGTCCTTGTGTTCCTTCAATGGCAGCTCACTGCTCCTGTTCGGTTCTATGTGCTAATGCTAATACTAACGCTAATGCTAATGCTAGGTAACCTTTAACCTTTCATTAGAGAGTTGTATTGGAAAAAAAAAAAAAGATTCCTTACCCTAAAACATTAGTAACAGCGGAGTGATTTTAAGATTGACCAAAAGAAAATTTATGACAGTGTCCAAATAAAAAGATTACCATAATCAACAAGACAAGTTGAAAGCAGGTCTAAGAGCCTGATGCTGTTTTTTTTTGTTTTGTTTTTTTTTCCCCACCTAGCGGCTAATGGTGGTACTACACTTTAATATACACTCATTTATAAGCCATGGTTGTTGCCACTATTGACAGCATCAAATATCATATTTCACCACTATGTATAAAATAAACATTGACTGTATCAGTGTTTACTTAAGTGGAGCTGAGATATAACTGTTATTCCCATTTGTATATAAATATTTCAATACATAGATTTTATTATTTTTTTTTATTAAGTTGTACATTCAAGTAAAGCACAAGCAAAACTGATGACAAAAGCAAAGATGTGGACAACACTTGGTGAGCCCACACCACTACGGAGGAGGCATGTGATGAGGCTGACTCACGGCATAGCCAGAAATCATCAAGTCATGAATCTGTCTGTGTATAGGCGTACAGAGGCACGTATGAGTCATGACACACCGACAGGGAGTCAGACAGACAAACAGACAGACAGATAGATAGATAGCTGCAGAGACAAAGACTGAGGACAAGCCGTCTCAGGTCAGGCATACATTAGTTCCACACAGTCAGTCGTGGTGACAGTCGGATTGTCAGCAGCTCTGAAGTCTGAGAGAACATAAAATAAACCCTGCACTAAGGGTGACACAGTTTTATCGCTTCTGTAGTGAAACTCACAGATTTCGTCTATCTTCATGCACTCCCACACTTCTATTTCTCATCTAAGATATATTCTCAGGCTATAGCATCAGACATTAAAGTAGACACAAACACCCGCTGTAGTCAAACATCATTCTCTCGATTTTTGATCTAAAAAGAAAGAGAAATCTTTATCCGTGCTCTATATTTGGCAGGACTTGGAGGCTCCCTGGTCAATCTGTGTCAAGGCTTTTCCCTAGACTAAGCCACGAGCAGTGTGCAAAAACCTTGAACAGTCCCCCCCAACAATATTTGTCAGTGCATATTCTATCACCATGGTGACTGACACTCTAGCCAGGCAGTGTTGTGCAACTCTGCGCTGATCGGGTGAAGGGGGGAGGCTACTGCAGGTGAGGTTACAACAATCGGTCAGGAGCAGCTGAGCCTTTGTGTTTTATTATAGGTTTAAACCCTCCACCTTATGGCCCCACCTGGTGCTTTTGGGAATAAAGGGAATAGGGATAGTTGGCATTCTGTCAAAACAAGAAAAAGAAGAAGAAGAAGAGCGTTGCAAAGGGATTAATATAGTACTATTTATTTTGCAAAATCCTTAGTAAGACTACAATTGATACAACAACTCCATTCTTCAAAGGCCCCAGCTCCAGAATGTGGTCAAGTTACTCAGGAAGTGTTGTCGAGTTGGAATGATGTTTTGGTTTCAGGAGTTTTCCCTGTGCTGTCATGGCAACCAGCAGAAAAGGGCAGTTGGCAGGACGGTAGTAAGACAGCGAGGGCGACATGCTGTTTGTTCTGCAGATGCAGCCCTCTGTTCCCCAGAAGTCCCTAGGTGGTGAAGACTGAGTGGTGTATCCCCAGAGGCTATCAGGTTTCAGAGCGAAAACAAGCTGACCACAATCAGTCAATGCAAAACCTTCCATTTGTATAGGGCTCTGCCTGTGTCTTTTTTGGGAGGAAAATAAAAGCAGAGAAAATGTGTTTTGGCTAGAATTTATGGCGGCAACAATTGAGAAAATTTAAAATGTCACAGAACATATTTCATTGTGCAAAATACTACTTGTTGCAAAACAAAACACTTGCAAAACACTCATCTACAGTATTTAAGGATGACAATTTTGGATACCATTTTGTAAAACCCAACATCTCAGAAAACACATTTCACAGAACACAATATTGTGTGTAACACGGCAACCTTTGCAAAACACAGTATGTATCGTAAAAAGTGCCTTTGAGTACCTGGAAAAGCACTACTAGAGCCAATGTATTATTATTATTATTATTATTATTATTCATTTATTCATCTTCTATACCCGCTTAATCCTCACTAGGGTCACGGGGGTCGCATGGAGCCTATCCCAGCTGCTTAGGGC
>JAQQZY010000014.1:20974315-20990629 GCA_030068375.1 Ostorhinchus rueppellii
CTATGATTTTACATGCTCTACCTCTAAATTCCCAAACTATTTTTTGTGCTCTGACTGTAAATAACAATTTTTGAACACCACTAACTATCCACTTTCCTCAAATCTCACTTAGGAAGAAAAATCATTCATTAAACTTGAAGGAAACATTAATGTTTATAAACTATGTGGACAAAAATATTGGGACACATCATGGCTGCATTTTGTAAGATGTCCTGTTCATGGTGATTTGAGATATAAACATCAATAATTATGGTATTTATATTCCAAAATATCACGTCCAGAATTATATGATATGGTGAATTAGAAAATAAATGATTAAACACTGGCTAATGTTTTCAAGATATATGATTTTTTAAAGTTTGCGGTGTATGTGTGTTTATAGATCTGAGTCAGATGTGTTCAGTAAGTGTAGATAGTGTTTAAAGTAAAGCTGGAAGCTCAGAGGAAAACATTGTTTTAGTAAAATCCATTCTCTCAACAGTTCATAGAATTTCTCATTTTGACCCAATAATGTCTCATTGGAACTACAGACATCTTACATTTTTGGACTTGCTTCATCAATGACAAAAATTTGATAAAGTTTCACAGCTTTTAAGATGGAAACATTTAGTTTGTTGTGTAATTCTGATACTGTGTTTATTTTATCAGATCCAGATTATTGATCCACAGAGGGAATTCACTTTTCTATTAACAGTTGAATACCTTTTGCTTTAAGAATGCACAGTAAAATGTTATCCTATTTGGAGCTGGGGCTGCGTCCATAACATGAATCATCAAATAGTGCAGATGCAGGGTTTCTGCAGGGTTTAGTTACACTTGTAAGACCACTATGAATGCAATTCCAAACCTGTTTCACACTTTTGCATACATGCTTCACATTTTTTCTCTGATTTCCCATGACATTCTAATACGTTTCTAACACAGGATCCTACTATGAGTGTTTTCATGCACACGCTACACTGGAATGTTAATTGCATTATTTCCAACCGTCTTTATAAGTTCCGATATATCTTGAATTTTACATTCTTTCTAAAACATCACTGGGTACACTCTTGAACTTCAAATTGCACCCTTTTGTGATTATGTAAATGCAGACGCTGCCCTTGCTGTTAGATTTTAATTCATGATTCATTTTGATACATTTTGCAGCTTTGTCTAAGCTACTTTAAGAAACCCCAATGTATAGCTCACACAGAAAACAGAATTTTTTCTCCTTTATTTTTTGTAATGGTCCAACATCACTCTAATTAGTTGCAATCCTATGAAATAATACTAAAAAGTTGTAGTGTGTGGCTTACCCTCCTGCATTAGAAAACATAGTCACCCCTTTATAATCCCTCAGAATCCCCTTTTTGAAACCACTACAGCGCTGCATACAGCTTTGTTTTGGGTCCTGACCAGCGCTGGATTGAGGCAACCCGTTAGTTGTGAATGTTTATCTGAGGCTGTGCTGCTTCCACCACAGAGGCAGCATGGGAGTCTGGCACTGACACAATGCTGTGAGCTGAAACTGTGACCGTGACGTCATTTGGGTGGCCGTTCCTATGTAGTCAGCACTTTTTGCCCCTCCTCCTCCTGCTTCTCGTCTTTGCCCTACAGCTGCACATCATGCATGCTGACCTCTGGCCATCGTACATGAGGCCCAGGAAGGAAGGGAAGGGGGGGGGGTGAGACCAGAAGCCCTGAGCGCAGGTCAGGGGAGATGGGCCTAAAAGCAAAAGGGAATTTAAAACCACAATTTCAAGGGTGTAGGGTGTCGAGGTCAGTTAACTTCCCCGCCAGACCGACCGATGGAGGACAGCGAGAGTACAATGATGAACACTTGGTGTGTGTCTGAATGTCCCCGTGCTCGTCTCAGTCCGGATACAGTGATAGACAAAAGAGTGGGATAAAGTGAAAGCGGTGGCACCAACAGAGAGCGCCTGTCTCACATGCTTCCCCATGTGAGAGTGAGCAAAGCAAGAACGGGAGCTGCTTTATGTAAGTGTCTCCCAGCCTGTGGGACTGCTGGAGACTCTCACATGTTAATGTTGTGGTCATCCCACATGGGTGAACAGAAGAGGGGGGGGGTCAGCTGGACGGGGCCAGAATGTCCTGCCCTACATCATCGCTGTCTCTGAATATTTGCTGGATAGATTTGCGTCTCTGCTGTCTGCCCCTCCCACCCTCAGACCCCTTCCCATTCCTGCTGCTGCTTCCCTGGTTCACCCCTGGCTGCGAGGGCTTGCAGCTGGGACGGTGAGGAACAGGCGGAGGCTTAGAAAGGGAGGATGAGGAAGGGCGGGAGGAGGAGAAGGATGGATCTGAGGTTCTGACTCCATTTCCATCCAGACACAGCAGAGATAAGGAGTTTAGAATCCAAACAGGGGCTAAAATCTAGTGTTTTACTCACAAGAGTCCCAGCTGTGGGCAACAAACATTGCTTAATATCCAGCTGCGAATACCAGAAATACATTTAAAAACACCTCATCAAATGCAGATACTAAAAATAGTGTTTAGTAAACAGCATCGACCACATGTACAGACACACATTCTGTAGCCTCGCAGCCTATCCCCCCGCCCCCTCCTCCTCTTAGGGCAGCTGGCAAAACACAAAGGAGAGAAGTGTGCAACTGGTGCGATAAAGCTGGGAACATCTTGCTATTCAAGCGTCAGCATAATAAACTGGAGGCACAATTAAGGGAAAAAAATCCACCCTAACCACAAGAACAAGTGCTCTGTGCTGCAGCCATATTCGACGTTGAAAACGTGCAGCGCCTCAGTCCAGCTGCGGGTTGTCTTTAGGACACAGGAAAAAGGACAACAGAGCGTTTCTGTTCCTCCTCTTGGGAATGCAAATGATCAGACAGTGACATACTGAGAGGCTACAAAGAATGTGTGTTTTAACCTCAGATGTGCTGTTACACTGCCATGACACTATTAGGGAGGTCTGATATATCAGTGTGTGCAAACATTACTCCCTTTGTCTAAATTTCCCAAAAGAATAAACTGCTCATCAGTTCTAAAACACAGTGGGACATTCATATAAAGTCAGTGGTTAATAGGTGTCTTAAAACTTTATAGCTTAACAAAAAAGAACAAGGAGTCCTTATTAAAACCTTGGACTAAGCAAAGTTGCTGAAATTTTCAGAAGCAGAAATGTTAAAGTGTATAAAATAAAACAGAAAAACAGCATCGAAAAGCCCAGGTAGCCCAAGTTTGAAGGTTTTTCCCTACAGCTTTTTAAAAGACCCAGAGAGATTCTTCGCCCTTAAACCTCCTCTCTGTTCTCACAATCCCCTGAGGAGGCTGGTGCAAAGTCTGCCGCTGTCTGGCTGTTCCCATGGCAACCACCAGGTGAGCAGACAGGCTTGGAAAGCACGGCGCAAACATGTGACTCCCTCCACATGCTCAGGCAGAACTCGAGCTCTCAGATAACAGGAGGCGAACTCCCTCCTTCCTCCTTCCTCCCTCCTTCTCATTCGAAAACTTGCAAGTACACAGTGTAGTCACAAAAAGGCAATGTTTGGTAGTCTGAAAACAGACAAGCAGATGACCAGTCTGCCAGTCCGTCTGTTTACCACTCTCTATGTCTGTCTCTTTTTATGACAAACACACACTCAAATGCACGCACTGTATTGTAGAGTGAGGAGGAGGAAGAGGAGGAAGAGGAGGAGAAGGAGGAGGAGGAGGCTGCCCTAGAGGAGGACAACTGAGATGTGTCATAGGCAGTGAGCATCAAGATGAGGAGAGGAGAGGAGAGGAGAGGAGAGGAGAGGAGAGGAGAGGAGAGGAGAGGAGAGGAGAGGAGAGGAGAGGAGAGGAGGAGATTAATCTGCTTTTTCCTGCTTCCCACTCTCCTTATTATATTGGCCTTTAAACATCCACTATTGTCATGCTCTGTATTATTTATTCCCCTCATATACACACATTTGCACAAACACAAATAACGTACGCACATTTTCCTCCTTTATGTCGATATTTTTATTACTATTATCATTGTTGTGAAGTTGCGGCTCCGGATAAGCCCACTGGGTTTCCTGGCTTTTCCTTCACCGTGCTTTGTAATTTTTGTGCATTTTAACTTGAGAACAAAACTAAACACCTGCCACTCCTGTCGTCTACAGCCTCATCAGCTTTACAGATGCTTGTCCTCTGCTTCTTCTTACTGCTTTTATAAGGCAGAAAAAACTGATGACATACACAGCAGATTTGTGGCGACAGGGGATTGTATAATACCTGTGAGGAGGACTGAACACTGAGAGCAGCTCACACATGGAGCGATCTGCCAACATTTAGACACTTCCACACTTATCGCTCATTTAAAATTAATCTACAAGACAATTAAATGTCAGAACAAGCATGATAAGTTATTCATAAAACCTGTTGTCTGCTTTATTTTTGTGTTGTATGTCTTGTTTACATGTTGTTCTTGTGTGTTTTCTGTGTTTTTATGCAGAGTACCCTCTCATGTACAGCACTGATGTTCCTGTTTTGATGTATTTAATGTCTTTGTGGATGTCATTGCAGCTGCCCAGGGACTACAGTTGAAAATTAGCCAGCTGGTTAAACTGGCACTGTAAGAGAGCGCCTAATATAGAATAATGATCACAAGTTTATGCGTCAACAAAGCAAAGGCAAGCGTGTACAGAAAAGTCTATCCATAAAAAAATAAAAAAAATAAATTGTTTTTTTAATTGTAAATTAAACAAAAATTAATTTAAAAAGTAATTATTAAAAAAAACAATAAATAAAAATAATTAATAAATAAATAAATAAATAAAAATTAATTAATTAATTTAAAAAATAATAATAATAAAAAAAAAAAAAAGAAAATAAAAGTCTATCCATGTGCTCTGCTCTTTCCAAATAAACTTCATATAGGTCTCCTGGTATTGGTAGACACAAAAAAACAAACAAAGAAAAACCAGGCAGTTGTCATGCAGACAGAATCTATGCAGCGCAATAACATGTAGACAGAGATGTGTGTACTGTGGGTACTGTGGGGGTTATCAACATGAGGTTTCACTATTCATTACCGACTCTGTTGTTTGTGAATAATTTGTGCGATTTGTTGTATTTCCTCCTGTGTACGTCACACACACTGATGGATTACTTGTATAGTGACAGTGCCTCAGCCTTTGGTTTATATCCAACAATACAAACTATTATCAAGCTGTAAAACTGAAGGCAGCCAACTCACAATAAAAAGCATGTACTGTCTGGCAGCCATGTGTGATTAGGATGGACATGTTTTGGAATGCTCAAATTCCCAATTAGCCAAATCAAACTGTTTTGCTGAGGAGAAGCAACAAGCCCCGTGCCCATCAAAAATACTGGTGATTAAAATGTCACTGGTGATGAATGAGGCTAAATCAGCCCCGTGTAGATCAGAGGGGGAGCGGAGGTACTGTAGAACTCCTGTGTGCTTGTCGTCATGTCTCTGTCGGGGATTTGCATAATCAGGCGGGTGGCAGAGGTCAACATGCGTCCAAGTTGCCTTGTACTATTAATCTATCCCTGCCTCTCTGTTTGTGTCCAAATTCTCAGAACGGCATAAACCAAACGAAGGTCAATCCACCCTGCTGACCCGCGTCTGACACTTGGCTATTACACTCTCATGCTGCTGCTGTGTGACTCATCTTTTATTCATGTATGCTCAAAATCTAAACGTGGATTTGATTAAAAGCACTACCGCATAAATGAACACATACATTCCTTAGAGATGGCATCACTTTTTCTTCAACATGTACATGCACAGTGCAAGCCTTCACTGAGGTTGCACGTGTGAGTCCATGTCTAAAAAACCCCCAGGAGAATGATAGGGAGGCAAGAAAAGTGCACACCTGCATGAATATTACATTACATGTGTTTTCCTTTAACAGCTTGTGTGTCTTTTTCATGTGCATACTCCACAACAGCTTTCCCAACCCATAATTGCCACCAGCGTTCTGTAAAAAAAAAAAACTCTTCACCACCATGACCAAGTTGTGCTCCTGGCCGCTGGGCTTTGCAGCTCCTTCCACTGAGGCGATTTCTGTGGAACACGACTCCAGAATAGGCTGGATCGTGTTGCCGTGGATTCCGCCTGTCCGCCTGCATAGTCTATAAATAGTCCCTGTCAGATATTTTCACTCCTGTGCTGAGCGCACTCAGTGGCAGAGCAGTGTATTAATATCCACGGTGACCAGAGTCGTGCCTCAGTGGGGAGAGTATGGTGTGGAGGTGTGTGTGGAGATGGAGGGGAGGTGGAAACAGAGCTCAGCAGGACTCTGCACCCTCACACACAACCAGCAGCCTGTCATCTTCTTCCCAAGTTCCCTCTGCAGACTCAACCTCTCACAAAGGACCCTTTATACCCCACTCTCTGACGTCTGTACAATGTGTACAGCCAGTTTACACAAGGAGGATGTGATCCCGTGAGTCACATTACCTTTTACACCATAATTATCCTCCCTTACATCACAGAAAAAGCTGTGATATACCACACAAACAGAAATCGCCTATATCAGCCTGATCAAACTGTAAGTGCAAACAACAGGCTAAAGATTGTAGCTTGATTCTGCTGCATATGAATTACATTACATGAGGCTAATATCCCAGATGCACATATGCTAATCAGCCTTGAGAAAGTGCAGATCTGCAGATAACCCTTGAAAGCTTCAGCTGTGCGTGAATTAAACATGACAGAGAGGCTGAGAAATAAATCAGGGAAACATCAACAAAGGTGGAGCAAAGACACATGGACACTGAGCATAAATGCAATAATCTAATATAAAATGATTGATATATAAAGGGGATTACCTGTTTGTTCAGCACACACAGATGTGCAAACACAGGGTGGCTTCAATGTGTGCATCTTTTTGAGCTACAGTCGTTGGTCATGTGCACAGTCCCAGCTGCAAACACATGCACATATCTACTTATTGCCTTGTGCAACAGGGGAGGACACTGCATGTGCTGTTGCAATGTGTCATATGTGTGAGTGAGCAAGTTAAGGTCAGATCAAGTATTACATACCAAGAGCAGAACATGAGCCAACTGAACCATCTAAATGTCCACATAAATGTTAATCCTGCTCCTGCCTTGTGCGATGAAACAATTATGTCAATATGTCCTTATGACATGTATCGTTCTGCAACTGTTTGTCAACAGGAGCCACATGTATGCTTCTTAAAGTCACGTCTTACAGGCATGTTATTATGCTCGTGATCATTAACACATGCAGGGGCTTCAAAGGAGAATAGATGTTGCAACAGTGTGACGATATTCAACATGATTGCATCATGTGTCTACAGTAGCACTATGCCTTTCATGAACACTGAAAGCAGCAGAACACTGCCTCCAGTGGACAGGGTCGGTATAACCAAAACAGGTCCTGATGACTCCAAGACACCATAACATCAACACATTTCACTAGAAAACAAAGCAACACAGCCTTGATGTTCACATTTTATCACAGATTGTTTATGTGAGATTAGACTAATTTAATGTGTCTATTAAATGCATAAAGTTCATGTATTAATACTAATTCAATGATATTCACTCTTTTTCAGGCAAAATTGAAGAGAAAAGGTGAAAAGTAAGTGAGTAATCACAACTACACTGAGATTATCAGTTAGAAAATACCAGATGAGTACATTTAAACTCAGATGTGCCTGGTGTCGGTACATTTTTACTCTGCATATTTTCTGTATCTATCATAAACATCAAATATGTCTATATTGTGGCTCCTCTCAGTCAGACTGCAGATATGTGCCGATTTCACATTATTGTTGTACAAAGTGTCACAAGCAGAGATAAGAGATTACAGTTGGCCTCTGGTTGAGTTTGTTCTGTCTCCATACAGGACATTCCAGGAGCTGCACTCTGTGACGTCTCACAAACAGGATCACATTTCAAAAGACACGACTCCACTGGCCCACAGTCAGACCACAGAGCTCGTTCCTGGTGCAGCTGATCACTTGCAAGCATTAAAGAACTTCAGGATTGGTTTATTAGATAAAACAGAATGTACGCACAAGCATTTCATTCCTTCAAACCTATTTGGAAAGTGGACAGTTACACCCTGTTCCTCTGTGTCTCATGTTGCATGTGACTTCTCTGCACCAATATGCTCTCGCTGTCTTTTCCTTCACCTTCATAAATTTACTCTAATATCTGCGAATCCTCGTCTCTGCCCTCCTTCCCTTTTGCTCCTCCTCCTCATCCTCCTCCTACAGAGTGCCCAGCCTCTACTGGCGCCACTGCAGGGTCATCTGGGGTTCCACGGCAGAGGGGAATGTGTAGAAACAACAATTGTACATTTTTACAGAATGAAACCATGAATGAACCACACACAATGAAGAAATATTTTGGCAAAGCAAAGCCCAGCAGCACTGACCAAGAAAAATCTCATTAAATGCTTTTAGGATTCGTTGTGACTCATATGTTTCCAATTATCCAAAAGCATACAAAGGCTGTTTTAACTCCCTGTGATAATTATCTCCTGGCAACCCTGGTGCCACTGGTGGCACAGTTTGCTCGTGGTTTGGTTTGGATCCTTGAAGAGCAGCGGAGGGTGCCCTGATGCAGTACCACTGTGTTACTGCTGACAGAGGAGGAACAAAGGTGAAGCTGTGAGTACAAACTGTGCACACAGACAGGAAACCTGATATTCCAGCTCTCAACATGGACTCAATCTAGAGGGAGGGAGCGTGTGATATCAACAGCAGTGAACACAAAGTCCTGCAGGACACACTCTCCATGGGCGGGTATACTCAATGTGTGGGTGTGTGTACTTCCTTTTTTTTTTTCTTTTTTTTTTTTCATTACATCTGCACCACAATTAATCATTCTCAAGCAAAGAACATTGTAGGACTGTGTTAGGGCAGAGTTTAACACGCTTCCCTTTTTATCTGAACCGAGCTAAAAATGCAACACAGGATATTTAAATTAGGGACTGACCGATAGAGTTTGTGTGTTTCTACCATTAGAGATCATTATTAACTTATAACTGATACAGAAATACAGTGTGCAGTAAAAATTTCAAGTATTAGTAAAAACAAAACAAAAAAAAGGAGACGAAAAATAGCATTAAAGATAACAGGAAATGAAATGAAATTAACCCCTTGATGCCTATTGATGATAATTCACATCAAACATCCCCACTCCAAAATGCAACCAAAATACTATCAACTTAAAAAAAAAAAAAACGCAAGTCAATTTTTATTTTTTTTTTCCACAATTAGAAATTGATTCAGCCGTTAAGGGGTTAAGTTTCAATAGTTTTTCTATTGGAGTTGCAGTGATTTGAGATTTCCACAGCAAACATCATACTTTCATTGTATAATACACTTTTGTCAATTTGTACCCCTTCACATGAAGTCTGGTTTCAATATGTAAAGTATCAGGAGTTTTTTTTTTTTGTTTGTTTGTTTTTTTTTGATTTATTTTATTTTGGAATAGCAGTTTATATTACAGAGCATAACGCGTGTAATATCAAGAGCAGTTTTGAACCCACTGCCATGCACATATTTTATACACTTTAGTAACTATATACGTATTAGGAGAGAAAACATCTGTAAAAATTGACAAAATGAATAAAATCAGAGAGAAGGGATTAGATTAGATTAGATTAGATTAGATTAGATTAGATTAGATTAAAAACTATAAGAAATGCAAAAATAATGAAAATAAAGTCAAAATTACAGCTCAGGCTTCCATACTAAAAATATACTTAAACCATTTGGTCCAGAGTTTTATTTTTAAAAAAATAAAAAAATAAAATAAAATAAACAGTTTTCTCTCTTTTTTTGCAGACCACTATCAAAATATCAAACAAATATTCATCAGGTCACCATTTGCTAAAATCAGCATTCCTTAGAAATAATCACGAGATAACTTTTGGTATGATTTGACGCTATATAAATGATATTTGATTGATTGAAATGATTGTGACATTGTGATTTATTCTTGATAGATAAAGTCTAACAGGGACTGAGTATGTGATTATTACACCTGTTCAAAGGTGATTACTGATGTGTATAAATAGGAATAATAATAGACATGTGTTTGAAAATAAGATTATTCCAACTTTATGGGCAACAGTGTAGACTATGATATTATATGTATTATTGCATTCCTATTATTAACAATTACATGACCCTCTAGGGGATGAAAACAGATCATTTTTTTTGGTTGAACAGCCACTTTATTATTGTAGCATTTTGGTTTTAATGGAGGTTAAACTGTCTCCAATTAGAAAAAAAAAATTAAATGCTGTACAAACAAAAGGAAAAACTGCCAGTTCTTTCTTTATTAAACTGCAAGGACAATTAATAATAAGTCCTTGTAAATAAATAAGTAATCATTTCTCTTTTCAGTGCTGAAAGGCTATTATGTGTGTCGTGTAAATAATAACACTGGAGGTTAATATTGCTCAGTTACAGTCAGAAACAAGTGGCTACATCAGAAATTCAAGCATATTTAAGTATGTTTATTTGACTGGGTACCGGGGAAGGATAATTCATGAAAAACTGAATATCTGATTCAATAGTCGATCGTGGCAGATGAACAGTCTATGCCTAATTTAACCCATAAACACCCAAACATCTAAAAGCATCTACTGATATAAACTGTTTAATACTTGCTGATCCACTTATCCTATCAGTGCATGTAAATTATTAAGCTAAAATGCAGTTTCTCAGCTTTAAATTATAATCAGATATGAAGCATTTGGACGTTCAGAGGCTCAGCAGCGAACGTGGAAACATCGTGATCTTCTACAACATTGATTCACCAGTAAAACCCATGGAGTTGGATCAATGACAGTGGATGGACACAGCTGTTTTTACGTTCTGTTATGAATGAATGAATGTTTTTTATTTCAGTTCCGTACAAAAACACATACAAAGAACATACAATTAGCACAATTTGTAACTGAAAAAGGAAGAAGCTGTAGTCTGAGGCTTATTCCTGCTTCTCTGGAATCTGAAATTGCAGAAAATGAAACATTAGCCAAAATTAATCTACTTTTAAATTCTTGAGTCACCTCGAAATCATTGCACTTTCATAACCTTTGAAAATTTCACAACTTAAAGCTTTCTTAAAAATTGACAACGGGCTACACGATTTCAATTTATCCTTCAACTGATTCCAGAATTCGACACCAGTAACAGAAACACAGAGATATTTAACTTTAACATTCCTACTTTACACGTTTCAAACACAAACATCCCTCTTAACTTATAATTCCCTTCTCTGCACTTAATTTTTATTAAACAAACAGGAAGACTTGTACTCTTAGTTACTGATATATTTGCTGGGGAAAAAAAACCAACCTTTTTCTTCAGTTTTTTTCTGTTTCTGATTAAAAAAAAATAACCTTTGAATTTACTCTGAGTTTTTATTTACATCTACATCAGGGGTGTCAAACTCATTTTACTTCAGGTGCCATATTCACCCCAATATGGTCTCCAGTGGGCCAGACCAGTAGAATAATAACAGTGACAAAAGTTAAATTATGTTAGGATAATATTAACATCTACAACATTCCCTTAAAAATATGAATAACATGAAAAACTTCAAATGTGTTTAGAAAAACAAATGTAATTTACTAATATTTTGCCTCAGATAATAAGTTTTTCATTTACCAGCGGTGGATAATCCCAGCTCCCTAGAGTAAAAGTCCTGCCATGTATCGCTTCTACCTGTTCACTGAACGCAGGTGATTCCACTAATGATGTCTTCATTTACCTGGATGAGGAGTTGTGTTCATCCAAATGGGATGGTTCCATGAATGGTTGGAACAAATACATGGCAGGACATGGCGGTTACTCTAGGGAGCTGGGATTGTCCGCCCCTGTCATTTACACATGTACATTAGGACTTAGATTACAATTCTACTCATACTCATCTTCAGAATTGTAAAGTTTGCATTTGTTCAGATCATTCAAATTTTTTGAAAAGGTTTTTGTAAAATGGTGTTTATATGTATGTGTTTTTGTACATAACTGAAATGAAAAATATTCATTCATTCATTCATGTAATGTAAACATTTTCATACAATTTTACTTTTTTACACTAAAACAAAGAGAAAATTTACATTTGAATTATTTATAGGATCTTACAATAGTATTTTACTGGTTCTGGTCCTCTTTCCATCCAACTGGTCTGTTTGTGGAACCTGAATTCAAATGATTTTTACACCACTGATTGATAATAATTGATAATATTGATAATATTGATGGCATTGATAATAATTTCTTCAGTGTTAGTTCTGCGTTTCATTAACTCATCCTGCAGGCCAGATTGGACCCTTTGGCGGGCCGGATTTAGCCACATGTTTGACACCTGTGAGCTACATAATCAATGAATCAAATACGAGAAAATACATGATTTACACCGAAAAATGCAAAATACAGAGGGTGATATTATCACAAATGGTGATAAATCACTTAAAAATGGTTAAATATAAAGAAAATTAATTTGGAAACTGTGCACAGGAAAAATGAATGAGCATTTTTTCCAGAGTCAAAACTATTTTCCTCAAAAAGAACCATTTTTGCTCTATATTGAGTAAATTCAGCTCGAAATTGAGTTTGGAGAGCTCTACCCAAAGAGTAACTTTTGTTCTTTTTAGAGAGGGACCAAATGGAATGAGTAGAGTCAAATGTTCTTCAATTTGAGTAAATTTTACTCAGGCAAATTTCCTGTGTAGCAAAAGTAGCACTGGGTGTTTATGGGTTAAAATGAATCACACACACTTACACATGTGCCGCATCAATAAAACACAGTCCTTTGTCGGTTAATCCAGCAAAGCGGGGCAAATATTTTCGGTTTCATGGACTGATTAATATTGTCATTTGTTTGACTGAACAAGCGCAGTGTTTGGGACCATGTACAGTTCAGAGCCGCGCCTCAGTGGGCTGCCCCTGACCCAGCATTATGTGAAACCCTGGGCATCATGCTCCAGTGCTCAGCTATGCCGTCACCCCCTCCAGGCATGTAGCAAACACAGCCCTTTGAGTAGCCAGTGAGTGGCTGCCCTCCTAAGCCTCGCAAAGCAGCTTACAGCTCCGGCCGCCTCCACGGTGGTCACACGTGTGAAACGTGGACTCGCACTGACACATGCAGGCAGGCTCGCCTCTGCCTGGGCAAGGCCACAATGAGGGGGGCGGGGCTTCTCCGCCTTCATAGGAAGAAAAAGGGGACGGGTTAGGTCAGAGCCCCTCCCACTCAGCTGTACCAAAGCACGTTTCCCCTCAGGCGCAACACACAGCACACACACACACACACACCTGCAGAAAAAGCATGCAGAACACAGTGACAGAGGATACAAAACACACTGTTCTGTTGCTCATGTTCTGCTTCGGAAAGAGGGAGGGACAATGTTCCAATAAATTATTACCATGTGTTGGGATACGCTCAAAGTGTGTTCCCTAACTTTTTATTTTCAGTGCTGGAAACAAAACACTTTCCTAATGACACATAGATTCCTTTTTTTAGTCTCTTCCATCAGGAGCAAATGAACTGAAAAATACTTTGGTTTGTTCTGTTTTCTTCACTTGTCTCCAAAACACAGTGTCAGATGGACTCGAAGCTCAGCCACCACAGATTAGTACCGTGGACCCTCTTACATAAAGTGAACTGGCTGGTTTCTTTCAAGTTCTGGCTTCTTTTCTGTTGCCTCTTTGATTTGTGACTCAGCGAAAGTATAAATACACGCACCTTTTTCTTGCTTCTTTCAATCTTCCTCCTCTTGTTCCTCTTCCTCCTCCTCACTGTTGTTTTCTTTCAGGAGTGAACACCTACTTGGTAACAATCAATAGCACTGGAATTAATGAAATAGGCTTGAAATTCATCTCAAGGATGGATTTAATGCAATTACATATACATCAGCCTGTCTTAAAGTCATAATGGTAATAAATGCAGTGCATCCGTTTATAGGTTTACAGAAGACTACAGCTTAACTACAAAAAAATAAATGTACATGCAGAGACGGTAATTGTTGCTTTCTAGATTGATATTTCTCTTGTCTGCTCTGAGACAGATATGGACTTAGTATTATAACACCATGTAATTACTGTTTACATGCTTGACATTGTCATCAATATCTTAAGCAATGTCAGAGTCATTGTAATTACCTTTACAACAACTATCATCCTCAGACGTTAACATGTGCTATTATTTTCTTCCAAGTCCTCCACAGTATTTCAGAAGATAGGATTTTTTCACAGTTTATTTTTCACTATAGATGTAAGTATCAGTCTAATATTAATCCATTAAGATCCAGTGCTACTTTTGTGGCAGTTTCCAAATGAATATTTCTGTCTACGCTGTAAACCTAGATTTTGATTCAACTCAAACAGATACGTTTGTTTTACTTAAATGCGTCTAATTTATTGACATTACTTGTTTATTGTGAGTAAACTGTACTTTTTAATGGCTCTGCTTTATTATAATTGTGTGTTTGAGTTCCAACAACTCAACATCATTAAGTTTTGTCTGTTAACAGCCCATTGACGTAGCCGCACTGCATTGTGGGTACTTGACATTTGACTCATTGTGTTCTGTTTAATGTGCAGGGGTTCAAGGTGGAGCTTATGTTCATGTTTATTTATGTTAATATGTCTGTTTTACAATGTTTATTGGACTTTTTATGTTTATTTTTTTAATTAATATGACACTATTAGTCAAACCTGGAGGCAGAATAATCACAAACCTGTTTGCACTCTTTGACTTCTTGTAATGATACATGAGTTTTTTCAAAGTAAAAGTACTATTTGCAATGCAATAACTGCAACACCTTTCTTAGCACAAATAAGATCAATAATATCACCCTTAATCAATTTTAGTCTCCTCAGTGATTATAAGAAGAGTTTTCTCGAAGTACACTCCTGATTCTTACACTGTAAACCCAGATAAGTTGAGTCTACTTAAAAAATTTTAGGGAACTGGTTGTCTTGAAAAAAATTAAGTAATGATTGATGAGAGCTTAGGTTACTTTAACTTAAAATATCAGTGCAATCCACACGTTTTTTTAAAAGTTAAATTAACTTAAGTTCACATCAAGCATTACTTAATTTTTTAAGGCAACATGTTTCCTAAAATTTTTTAAGTAGATTCAACTTATCCAGGTTTACAGTGTTAACCTTCAGAGTGATTTAGCACCATTTATTATCATTTGATCCTATGTATTTTGCTTTTTTTTCATGGAAAATCATGTACTTCCTTATTTTTCATTTACTCATATTAAAGCTGAGGGTTATTATATCAAAAACAAACATCTTTTCAGTGAAGATATCAATAACTGAATGTAAAAGCAAGTGTTTACAACCTCTGTTATTTGTCAAACTCCATTATATTTTACTGGTGAATCAATGCTGTAGAACAGGGGTGTCAAACTCATTTTAGTTCAGGGGCCGCATATAACCTAATATGGTATAAAGTGGGCCGGACTACTAAAACAATATAAAATAATAGGATAATAACTTTTGAGTGAAAAAAAAAAAAAAAAAGTAAAATCCCGTAATGAAAATGTTTACATCTACAAATTGTGCTGAAAGATAACATGAAGAAATTTGATCAATCTGAAAATTTTTAAGTCAAATAAATGCAATGTTAACAATATTACCCCTTAGTTTATCATTTCTACATATGAATCACAACTTAGATCACAGGTTAGTCTGTAAATATAAACATTTTTGCGTAATTTTACTGTTTTTACACTAAAACAAAGAGAAAAATGTGCATTTTTCATTATTTATAGGTTATAATTGTATTATACTGGGTCTGATCCACCTTAGATTAAATTGATCTAAAATTATTTGAACATCCTTGATTGTTCATATCTTCAGTGTAATTTCTCCATTTCACAAATTCATTCCAGAGGCTGGATGGAACCCTTTGGCGGGCCGGATTTGGCCCCCGGCCCGCATGTTTGACACCTGTGCTGTAGACGATGACGGTGTTTCCATATTCACTACAGAACGTCCATATGGGTCATATCTGATGACCATGAGAAGATTAAAAAATGTATTTTACAGCAATTATTTGCATATATTGATAGGATTAGTTGATCACCAGGTATTAAACAGTTTAGATCAGTAGGTTGTGGTTGTTTGGGTCTTAATGGGTTAATGTTACAATGTGAGTTTAAGTTCTAAATCTGTTCATGTGCAATAGAACGTCCAATATTAAACCAGTTTTGCAGTTTTATATTTTTACATTGTTGTGTGTACCCAGAGATGTATAAAGTACTGGAGTAGAGGAGTGCAGTACAAGTACAAGTGCTATATCAAAAAACTGACTTGAGTAAAAGTTGAAGTGTTCTTTAAACATCATACTTAAGTG
>JAQQZY010000014.1:21013476-21023866 GCA_030068375.1 Ostorhinchus rueppellii
ACTCCCTTACATATTTGACTCCTCAACAGTTAAAACCACTCTTTGCAGTGTGATTTCAACTCTTAATTTTAACACTTGTGTTAAACACTGGGAAATTAACTCTTAGAATTTTGCTGTGTAGAAGATAACAATGAAAGGATGACAAACTATATTTTACACCAATCATTTACATAACTTGACTGGATTAGATCAACAGGACTGAAACAGTAGATGGTTTTAGTCGTTGGCAGCTGTATGACTCTTTCTGGGTTAAGTCACAAAAGTATTATTCTATTCACCAAACTCGCATGCACCCTTCTGCACATGCTCAGTTCCGTCCAGGTCAAAACTGGATGTTTCAGCAAGGTAATGAAACACATCCAGGATACGACATATTGAAACTTTATTTTTCTTGTTAAATAAATTGCATTTGTTTGTGTCTGTCTGATGTAGCCACGCCTTTTGAAAGACAAAAAGATTTTTCCGGTTGTGTACATTTTTAGGGATGTCTGAAAACTTTATTCTACTACTTTATTTCTATATAATGTATGACAATTTTGTACAGTGTTTTATTTGCTGAGAAATGTATTATGTTGATTTTTAAGGCTTATTTGATTGTATAAGAGGTTCACTACAGTTTCAGAATTGTCACGGTTGATGGATGATTCTTTTAATTTGTTTTAATCTTGTTATTGATTTGCCGAATGAAATTAAATATTCACTTTTGGTTTTGCTTCATGTCTACTTGCTTGTTTAGCGGTTACTGTTGTTAAATCGTCTACTGTTCCTTTTTAATACTAATATAAACCCTGTATAACTCTTCCCCAACAGCAGTTTCAACCCGCTTGTCAAGAGACGTGTTCAGGCTGTTTGAAGCCAGTTTATCCAATGGAAAAAATAACTGCAGATAAATACATTTTGCACAAAACATGCTTCTGCTGTAAACAGTGCAAGAAAACATTAAGGTGAGACACACAGATTTCTATAAGATGATGATACTTGTGCAAAAATGAGTCCGAGCCTCATCATAGAGATAAAGAGCTGATGTTTTCAGTTTGTGGGTTGTTTTTTTTTTTTTTTTGGGGGGGGGGGGGGGGTAAAATGTTTTCAGCATATAGCAGGAGTGTTGAGGTGGTATGTTCAGGTTTCTATGTAAAAATCAGTGAGTTCCTCTGCTGTGTAGGAGGAAGAGTAATCACCTGTATTGGTTTATTGAATGTGCAAACTGTTTTTTGTTTGTTTGTTTGTTTGTTTGTTTGTTTGTTTGTTTTGGGGGGGGTTCCCCCAAAACATGGAGGAGTAAGTCTTCTGTCGGTCTGACTTAGATTATATTAGATTAGATTACATTTTATTGGTCCCACAACGGGGAAATTCAACAGTCAAGGCAGCAACAGAATAAAGTGCAAGGAAAAAAAGTGTACATACACAAGGATAGTGCTAAAAAAAAAAACAACAACAAAAAAAAAACCAAGATAGTCCAAAAAGCAAAGAATCTAAAATTAAAAAATAATAATAGTATTAAAAAACTTAATAAATAAATATATATACAGTCTATATGCATACTTACAACACAGATAACAGATAACCTACTGTTCATGAATGTAACCGTGAAGACTTTCCAACAAATATGTCAAATTGAATCCCATAAAGTTGTCTTATTCCATTATCAACATGTTACAAATTTAAATGTGTCATCTTAGCCTTGTTAGCTAACGCATTTCCACCACATAAACAAACATCAGTGTTTTGCTCACCACCTTTTTCAGTGCTTTTGGCACAGGTGCTGATGATAATATTAGCAATGGCTGGGTTCCATTTCGTTTACACCGGAGACCTTCACAGTGATCCAGCGTCCACATTTCCCAGTCCTGAAACTGGAAAAAGGGGATACTAGCATTTTTAACCTAATCAATTTTATGCCTCAACAAACCAAAATATCTGCTGTCAAAAAGGTCTGTGAAGCAGACACGCAGGGGAGAGTCTTGTTAGCTATGCCACTTTAATGCTGAAAAATACCCATAATGCAACAGTAACAGCATCACAGCCCGTAGGTTCCAAATATCTGTACATAAAAATACACCAGAGGAAACTAATATATTTAGCCCGATAAGGTACCACATACCAAGTCTGTGAAAGCAACAGAAGATTAAAACACTAGTGCAACAAGTAAATATTATATGACTTTATTGTATAACATGGCAGTTATAGTTAATGTCAGTTCTGTCTATATGTTTCATGCTGTGACAAAAAAAATTATAAAGGAACAAATTATGTCACGTTCATGTTTTATTTATTTCTATCTGCCTCAGAGATTAAATGTGCTACATATTACATACGTATATTTACATATATGTAAATATAGCGGAGACAAATGACAGTGGTGCTTACCTGATGTTTTCAACATATATGATAAAGTATTACTATACATATATATTGGTTTATGCACATTTATACAATAGATTTATAAATGTTCCACTAGAAAGGATTGTGGAGACAATATTTTGAAGTAGATCTGGTAGCTCTGAGGCAAATATTCCTGTTAAGTAAAAGCCATTCTATCATGAATTCACAGAATGTCACATTTTGACTCAAGATTTTAACTTAGAAACTACAGCCCAACAGCATTTTTGAAGCATTTTACTTGTAGACCAGTGTAATTGACCCATATACACCCAAACAGCCACCATCGACTAAAACCATCTACTGATCTAAACTGGTTAATACATCTTGATCCATCAATATATGTAAATAATTGGTGTGAAATACAGTTTGTCATCTTTTCATGGTCATCAGATATGACTAATTTGGACCTTCAGAGGCTCCATAGAATCACTGTCATCTTCTACAACATTGATTCACCCGTAAAACCCATGCAGTTGGATCAATGACAGTGGATGGACGCACTGGTTTATGTAGAGTTAATGATAGATTTCACAGAAAAAGTCCCTTTTTCTTCAGTTTTCTCTGTTTCTGATATAATAACCTTCAATTTTAATCAGAGGTTTAATGAACATCTATAAAATCAGTCATTTAAATATAGGAAAATACCTGATTTTCACAAAAAAAACAAAAACAAAATACAGAGGATAATATTGTAAGAAATGGTGATAAATCCCTTAAGAAAAATAAAATAGAGAGAAAAATTCATTGGGGAACTGATATAAGAATAGCACTGGGTCTTTATGGGTTAATCCTAATACTCTAAATAAATCACATAGCTTTTCCAAGTACAACATACACTCACACTTCCAGACTAATATGGTAATTTTGTACCAGAATGAACTGAAGTACTTTAGTGCAATAATAAAATGTGGCTGATGTGTGTTTATTTGTAGCATGTACAATTACGCACCATTACATGGGGAATTCTACTGCATATTTCACTACCAACAACTGTTCAGAAGAAAAGGGAATTATGATGAGGGATTTGGACACACTCAACACAAGAACCGCTGGATTCTGAGGAGGTCGACCCATGTGGATGAGTCTGACGCATAAACAGTCCAGGAGGTTCTGAGCATCAGCAGGTAAAGCCCCACTGATCACCACTATACTGTATATACACTGAAATTAATGATCTGTGATGGTAGTGGCTTTTCTCCATTAATACCATGTTTTGTTTCTGTCCCCAGCTGATGACAATGTAAGAATCCTCCTCTTGAGGCTGATTTTGGTAGTCATAAATGGGACACACTCCTAGACACACACATAGTACCAGTAGATTAATCATTGTAAAATAAAAAAAAAAATAAATTAAATTAAAAAGTAAATAAAACTGTGCATTGTAAGTTTAATGGATTCCACATCATGTTGTTGATTCAGTGTCTGTAAGATTTTACTGTTAAATATTAAAGATGGAAGCCTTTGTCATATGATACTGAGATGATTTTGCTGTAAGTATTTTTGATACAATTTACAGGCAGATTATAAAATTGTGTTGTTCACCTTTAAGGGAAAAAGCATGTATTTTGTAAATATCATTTACATTTTTACATGTAAGTGTCAAATCACTGAATTGCTGAATTATGCTTCAATGACATGACTTATTGGATTAGCTGCCAAGGTTAATTAAGTTCTATAATGGAAAGAAAGGATACAGATGTACAATTATTCATTTATGTTTTCCTAATGTAACAAAAAACGGTTTATTAATCCAAAATGACCAAATAAATTACTTTTCATGTTTGTTAAAGGATCTATTTTCTTAGTCACAATCTGTTTTTCAGCAAATTGAAAAGATGATTGACTGTTTCATGTAATTAATACTGAATTTGGGCATAATAAAAACACAGTATGTACAGTAAATGATACCATCTATTATATGGTTGCTCCACCCATTTCTTACATCATGCGTGAATGTGCTTATTACCTATATGCAGGTTTCAGGACATGGATGGTTTAATATTCAGTTATCAATGGAAGATGGATGTGGCCACTAAAGGACATGTGCAGTTCAGGCTTGAGCCACATTATAACAGGAATACAATGTGAATTCAGCAGCGCTGAAGCAAAGGTTTTGCATACATTGTGACACATCATGTGCACATAAGATGAAAGTGTAAGGCTGTGAATATTCACTGATATGCAAAGAGACATTGTCTTTCCATAATGAGTGCAATTACTCTTTTTGTTTTAATGGAGGCAAAATGTGCCAGTAAAATAACAGGTACTGAAATGCATTTGTATTTGGCAGTTCCATCGTATCACATGGAACTGCTCTTTGCCCCATTTAGAACTTATTACCCCGCACCTGAAGGAGAGGCCTGGGGTATTGTTTTTGGTTCAGTTTGTTTGTTCATTCATACTCTAGCAGTAAAACCATTGGTCCATCCCCATTTACTTATAATGGGTAAAATGTCAAATGTCTGTTGCTGCAAAACCCTTGGTTGAATTCATACCAACTCTAGTTTGTAGATTGCCAGTGACTGATAATACATGTGGTTTAATTTTGGGAAAAGTAGATTACAGTTCAAATTGAATTTTAAAAACTCTTTTCTTCTCCATTTGCTTATAATGGACGAGACTTCAAATATCTATAAAAACATCAATTTTCTTTCAATTTGCTTCAAACTTGAGACACTTATAGACAACCGATATGATGATAGCTGGATCAATGCCAAAATAAGCTACAATATGTGCGAGGGGCAAGGTTTGTTGTGTCGGGCACTGCTTGTTTTCATTTTAAATGTATGTGCATATATAAAAAGAAGACTTAAAGCTGAAGGTGTGCTTAAATTTACACCAACTTACTAAATCAGGTACTACAACTACAAGTGATCGTTTGACCCAGTTAGTGTGCAGCTTGTTGATTTTTACTACTACTTTGATGTTTAATAAAGGAAACAAAAATAACAGTCAAAATGAAGAGGAGTCAAAGTAATGTTTAGACATGTTTATTGAACATAAAACAAACTCTTAACAAAGAATCACTATTGTGGATGAGGAAGAGGAGAGGGGGTTGTGCCAAACAATCAATAAAATTGTGCCTAAACATATTCTAACCTTGAAAACCAAATACAAACAAAATCTTGACTCTTACCTGAAAAAAGAACTTAACCAAAAATAAGTACAGGAGTGGCACCAACCTTATAACCTAGTGTAACTAGACATATAAGCCCTTCTCCACCGTAGGAACTTTTGCAGGAACTTTGGGCATTACCCTGAACTTTCAAACCGAAAATTAGCCGAGCAAATGACTTTCCCCGGGCCCCAAATTTACCCCGAAGAAGTTCCTGGTCATGACGTAGTACTTTTGAGACTGTTCCCTGGGTGCACCCTTGCCAGGGACCGAAGGGTGTTCAACTACCACCTGTCACGGGCATGCCTGGTGGTTGAGTGTGCCTTTGGTATCCTGGCATCTCAGTGGCAGCTGTACCGGTGTGCTCTGGAGGTCCAGCTAGATGTTGCAGAGAAGTGCGTCAAGGCAACATGCGTGCTCCACAACTTCCTGCAGATGACAACCACTACGCCTGCGATGAGGGTCATCAGCCCAGGTGCAGACGTGGAGCCGCTGCCAGGTCTTGGCAGAGTTGCAACCAACAACTCAGGATGAGAGGCCATCAGGGTGCACGAGACCTTCTCCTCCTACTTCTCTGCAGAGGGAGCAGTCGAGTGCTAGGTCAGCATTTAGTGCACGAGCACTCCTCCAACGGCTCTTGTCAGAGCCACCCATACATTCTAAAGACCAAACATCCTGCAGAAACATCACAACCCTCCTCATCGCCATCTCCTCCACAGCAACAGTGGGCAGGATTCTTCTGATGTTTGTCCCACAGTCCTCTGCATCGACTCATCTATTGCTGAGATCCACTCAACATCTCCAGCACTCCCCTTTTCATCCAGGAACCCACATTTATCAATAAAAAGAAAATGTTCCGCAGCTTCGGCACCTCATCTCTAAAAATAAAAGTCCAATCATGACGGAAAATCCTTTTATATTACATCATTTTAACAAGCACTGCAGAGGAGCAAGATAAATTAACAGTATAACATAGAGGGTCTGCAATAACTTTTTACACATATTTATCTTTTGTCTGATAATTGTCTGAAGAGATATGAAAAAAGACAGCAGAGGTAATGCAATTTTAAGAAATTTATTAGAATTCAAAATGTAAAGCTATAAACAAAATATAAATAAAATAATCTGAATAATGTAAATAATATAAAATAGACAAAATCATTAAAAATGTAAATATTGCAATAAATAAAATGAACAAAAAATTACAAAGAAAAAATGAAAGAACCTCAGGGACACATACTTGAGGTCAGTATTCCTCGACAGTATTCCTCAATTGCCGGCCTGTTTCCTGCAGAGATTGGTTCCCCACGAGCTAATAAGCTACTCGGCTGGTTCCAAATTAAGCACAACTGTGCTGGCTTCATAAATAATTAAATGGATTTGAAATTTTACAGGTGCCTTCACTTGGGGATCCAATCTCTCCAGGGAAGGGGCTAGACTATCGAGGAATAACTGATCCTTGCTGCGTGGAGGTGCTGGTGCGGGAGGATGAGCAGACTGGTCCCGCTGGGCCCGCAGTGTCTCCAGGAGCAGGTCCTGGATCTCCTGGTTCCATAAGTCCTCATCCTCCCGCACCCTCTTTTTTTGTTTTCTTCCTTCCTCTATGTCAAAGAAATACAATGCATAAAATGAATGGGTGTGTTTTATGATGATGCAAAAACATTATATGCAAAGTAAAAAAAACAAACAAAAGAAAACAGGCCAAAATTTGTCATGTACATACCAATCACAGGTTTGGCCACTGAAGCAGGGGCAGCAGCAGGGGCAGAAGAAGGGCCGGAGGGGGCTGAACAAGGAGCCGGGAGAGTTAGTGGGGCCGGTGTAGCAGGGGTTGCCGGGGTAGAGGCAGCAAGCCCCTCTTCCCCATCTTCACTGAAAATGTCATCTTCTGCATTATTGACAAGAATGTATGAATGTTTCAGAAAGCATAAAACAAATACACTCAAGTCAAACAGTTCAGCCATTGTCATACCAAATCTCCACAAAACTTTTTAAAATGTTGATTCGTTAAAATATATTTGCTGAGTCCGACAACAGGCATCCTCCAACATAATCTGTGTATTTTTCAACAAACCTCTCTGTGATGGGCCTGCTGTCTCTCCCTCCTCATCTGACTCCCTACTCTGGGGGGTCCGCAGGTGCCACGGGGAGCAATTAAGGGGTCAAGGAAAGAAAGAAACCCCAGGTACTTCCACTTTCTTGCTGTCCCTGCTGCTCCCCCACTCCTGGGCACCTTTTTCCTCTCCTTTGTGTATGTGTTCCTGAGGTTCTTCCACTTAGTTTTACACCTTTCAACTGCAAAAACACAAAGTACGTAAAACAAATAACATTAAATAGCTGCCTTAATTAATTGCTGAACAAACAAGATAGGTAACATTATGCCAGTAAAGCCAGCCATGCTAGCACTAACTTCAACTGTGCAACAGACAATCAATGCAAAATCAATGCAATACAAGCAAGACAAAAAAAACTCACTTGGCATCCCAATACTCTGGCTGATGTTCACCCAGGCCTGCTCCTTCTTGTTCCTGTCCTTGTACAAATGACAGGTCACATCATAGATCTCTGGGTGAGCAGTCACAGCAACGATCAGCCTCTCCACCATCTTCGGGCTTCTCTCAAAAAGTGTGCCAATAACCCTGTGTTTCCACTGGACGCAACGCAAATTTTTCGCACGATGAGATTACATACAAAGTCAATGTGATTACGTGATTGCCGCTTCATCTTGAGCAGCGAGCACCATGGCCAATGGCGGAGCAGCTCCGAGCGCTGACTGGAACAGTACCATAAAGTATGTAATAATTACACCGGTCATATCCGGAGCACTGAGTGGAAGTGTACTTTACCGTAAAGCATGTAATAATTGTGCCTTTCGTAACTTGAAATTTCTTTTGTTAGTAGAGTCAATATTTTACCATAAAGGATTTTTGCAACCTGGAAATTTCGTAGGTAGAGTCGTTCGTAAGTAGAGGTACCACTGTACTATGCTTTAGCCTCTCCAATGTCAGTCAGTCATTATCAGTTATTATCCTTTGTATTTGACTCCTCATATGAGTAAACTTGTTATTGGTACCTTAACCCAGTGTCTCTGCCTCTTCTTTCCAGAATTCTTCCAACAGTTGTATAATGTGTACTTGTCTACAGTAAAACATCACCAGAGAAGAACAAACTTTCATACAATATAAATATTAAGCAAGGACACAGAGAACTTTGCCTTCATCTCATCCTCACCTCAGTGCTAACATTAACTCAACTTTATCACATGCATATACATATTATATTGTCTCCAGAATACTGTCAGCAATTGAATTTAATACTTCATAAAGATGACAAAATGTGCAAATAAGAATTCATCCATTAAATGCAACAAACTATCTAAAATTTGGGACAACATAATATCTTTTCATAATGTTTGTACCTTAAGTATTGATCAGTTATATCTACAAAACCATTAGTTTGTGTCATGCCTTCTAAACACAAACATTATCATTCACTGATTAAAATGAGTATTACATTAAATCCAACAGAAGATATGCGTTCTTCTAATCTTTGTGTTTCATTTACAGATGGTAAAAGGATGTTCCACATATTGGAATTTATAAATATAGACAATAAAAAAATTACAAAAAGATGCTAAAACAAACTAGTACAAGATATTTAGAATATTGATTTATGTGACTTTGAGGGTTTTAGGACAGTACAAATGTGCAAATCCATGCAAATACATACTGCATTTGCATTATAATGTCTTGCTTATTTAGAAAAGAAACAAATATAATTTAAATATGAATAAATCCCAGTCATAAATTACTAAAATGTGATGTAATGACAGAAAAAAACCTTAAATAAAGAAAATGACCACTTCAGGGCAAGCACAACATCTTCAAACCGTTATAATTTACAGTTTGGTACACTTCCCTGACTTTCGCTTCATGTCAGTTCCACTCTGAGGAGTTCTGCAATTAGAAACAAAAGGGTCAGAACTGGATCTCCATTAGGTTTGAGTTAATCTGGGTTTAATCTTGGTTTGTTCTGCTTACGTGTCTTCTGCATGGTCCTGCATTTCTACATTTCGGGTCTCAGGCAGTAGCAGACACACAAGCCCAGATATGATGGGGATGATGCCGTAGATCAGCATGGGGATGGTGAAGTGGTAGACGTCCAGGAGTCTGACCAGTGGGGCCAGGATGCCCGCCACTCGAGCAGACACGGAGTTCAAACCAATACCCTTCTGCCTGTCAGAGAGTGGACATTTAATGTAAAGGTGGATAAACACCCTGTGATATCACCCATTGGTTTGTCAACTGAACAGATGAATTTTTAAGCTTCTAGATGTGCAACTTGACTTATTACTAATTAGTAGTGATGGCAGTGCGACACTGAAGCTTCAATACGTGCTTCGAACCCTGAACTACAAGTCCATTGAACCACTGCTTCAAAGCTTGCTTTGGTTTGGGAAAAACCACGTGACATATGACGTCCGAAGCAGCAACTGCTTCGTTGCCTGAATGAAACAGCTGACTAGATAACAGTCCAATCAGCTGATTCCTATTGCCACTCCTTGTGAGTGAGTCTTTTCAAAATGTGGGGAAATTGTAAGCAATAAATAAATAAATAAACTGGCTAAATCCAAAAGCTGTTAAAAAAATTATGTTTTTAAATAAAAATCTTTGGATGTTCCCCATCCAACATAATACGGAACCGAATTGCATTCACACACAAAAATTAATTTGGCTCTGTTTTTCTGAGGGGCGACACAATGGTGCAGTGGTTAGCACTCGTGCTTCACAGCAAGAAGGTCCCGTGTTCAATTCCTGGACCTTTCTGTGTGGAGTTTGCATGTTCTCCCCGTGTCTGCGTGGGTTTTCTCCGGGTACTCAGGTTTCCTCCCAC
>JAQQZY010000014.1:21059805-21074316 GCA_030068375.1 Ostorhinchus rueppellii
TAGCCGATTAACCTATCAGTGCATGTCTTTGGATTGTGGGAGGAAACTGGAGTACCCGGAAAAAACCCACGCAGACACGAGGAGAACATGCAAACTCCACACAGAAAGGTCCCACCTGGGAATCGAACCCGGGACCTTCTTGCTGTGAGGCACAAGTGCTAACCACTGCACCACCTGGTAGCTGATATGTTGTCCTGGTAAATTGTAGTTGGTAAAAGTAGGCCTATGTATTTAACCCATAGAGAGTTTAGGATTATGAAAGGAAAGATTTCAAAACTGTACGATGAAAAGTAACTGAAAACAAATGTAATGGAGTAAAAACTACAACAGTGAACTTTGAGAGGTAGTAGAGCAGAAGTATCAATCTGCATGAAATGGAAAAGCCAATGGTACAACTGCAGTGATTCACTACTTAGTTAGATTCCGCCACTGCACATTAGGGATGATGCAGACGAGGAGAAAAGGGTAGATGAAGAATTGACATGACAGCTGTGGCTAGTGGCTTTTAAAAACCACAGACAGTGTGACCCGATAGAAATGTCTGCTACCGTACAGACGTCTGAGCTCCGCGGCCCTCGGTCCCGCTGTCACTTTGCCGGCCTGACATAACCGCGCAGTGATTATCAGGTCACTGTGTCTTACCATTTCTTACACTCACTACTTAGCCCTTGTATTAGCACATATAACAGGGATGATTTACACCTGGTAACGTGAGATGCTGCTTTTTAAGGATTAGAGGGGAGGAGGATCCCAAAATACTTCTCCACAAAGTTTTCCACAACCACTGTCCCTCACAGGGTCCGGCCTCGTCTTCTACTGCCCATGATTCAGCATTAGACCAGAACTAATTATGGACCGTAACAATTTATTGGCAGTTTAAATTGTTTTTGTGCTCGGGTTACAGACAGTGAAAGCCAAGGCTTAAAAATAGATAAAAAATTTGATTGATCTCGGCTTGAATGTGTCAAATGCTTTCTGCGCTACATCATATGAGTTTTATCTGAATGAAGAGCAGTAAGCTCTTGAAACAAACCACAGCTGTGTAAGGGAACTATCATTATTCACCATTTATTTACAGTAAGTCTCAGTGTGGTGTTATCATTCACACATTAAAAGTAAGCTGTGAAAAATAAAACATAACCCTTATTTTAAAATGGATTTCTGATGCGATAGACTCCACTTTGGATTAAAAAAATAAAAATAAGCAAAGATCTTTGAAGCTGTATTATTCACAAAGAATGATCAAGGTATGCTTCCAATGGGCACTTATTCAAGAGCCATGGAGGATATGGTTCACTGCAGCAGATTGTAATACTCTGAGAAAAAGGCTGCAGAGTGCAGACAGTCATTAACATTCAAAGGAGAGGAAGAGGAGGAGGGAGGAGGTGGTGACACAATGCACCACGTTAAGTTCAAAGAAAAACTGTAGCAGGGAGGAAAAAAGCCAACTAACAGACAAAGTCTCAACTCCTACTAGTCATCCTGCTACAGAATACAAACCCATCATACTCTCCAGATCTTAAAGCACCTTACGGCTCATAAAAATGCTTCTAAAAAGTAGTGGGTGTTACAAAATATTAAAGACTGAACAGGGTGTGTTCAGGCTTTTCATATTTATGACTGATTGAATCATTAGCCAAGCAGTTGTCAGGTGGGAATAACCACGCTTTGAAACTGTCAAGGAGATTTATCACTCATCTGGCAGCCCCTACACCTCACACCTCCATCGGGTCATCTCCTGTGACATCACATCCTGGTGCCAGGCTCCCAGTACCCCTAACAGAACCATAAAAAAAGGGGGTTTTATGAGCCACCTTGTGAGTCTCCTACAGAGATGAAATGCCTTCATCATCCCACTGCTAGTGGTAGCTTTTCAACCACAGAAACATCAGCCCTCTACTTCTGTTCTGATTGCCCTTATCCTTACAGATAAATATCACGCGTCACTTTTTCCAAATCATTTTTTAATCTCTGAATTTTTCCCCCCTTTTAATTCCAAGCAGGAGCTCT
Organism: Ostorhinchus rueppellii; assembly: GCA_030068375.1. Lineage (NCBI taxonomy): Eukaryota > Metazoa > Chordata > Actinopteri > Kurtiformes > Apogonidae > Ostorhinchus > Ostorhinchus rueppellii. The sequence goes on from JAQQZY010000014.1 coordinate 21,061,816, forward strand.
CAGACGCAGCGTTTCTACAGCCATTACGTGATGATTACTAACCACATACTGAGTAATTTGCCAGGCAAAGCTCTCCCAAGTAGCTTCAGAAGACACGAGAGCTTTCAAAGACGCCACAAAATAAAAAAGAGGTCTAAGGGGCTATCTAACAATTAAAGGATCCTATATAGTTCAAATATTCTCCCATCATACATTTTATGAACGAAGAAGTATAAAATAAATGCTTTGAAAATATGAGATTCCTTCCTACTCTGCTGTTCCTCCCCACAAGACTAAATTTATGTCAGTTTCTTCACTGAAACCGGATAACCAACAGTCGTTGCGCTAAGGATTTGCATAACGATGTTGCATGAGCCACTGTAAGAACTGGTCATGAAAAGAACATAACTGCTGCCTGTGGAGCATGAATCCAATCACTGCATAGCCTTCCAAACAGGGAAAAATGGTGCAGACAAGAGGATGACTTATTTTTTGAGACATGTTACACTAGAGTGCAAATAAAATTACAGTCTACGATACACTGGAGTAGTATCTGAACTAATCCTGAAGAAATGATCTATGCCATCAAACCAGTCGCCTTCAAACATCGATTTCGAAGTTGATAATTTTATGAGCTTGGAATGGCCCCATTATCTAGAACACGACATGCTAGTTATGTGCACGTTATAAAAGGAATAAGGAGGAAGCACCAGGACCTACTCATTTGGGAGTCTTGACAGTTTAATTTACTGCTTTTATTTCCATGTCCATGCTAAAGGCTAATGATAAACTAGTAAAATGAATGGATGGACAAGTGAGAGTGAGAGAGCAGTAGTGTGGCTGTTGTCAGGGTGGACAGAGGTGTACACTGGGTGAGGAGTATAATCTGTGACTGTACTTGTACGTTATCGTTTATATTTACATGCATTTACAACAGTCCCTGTCAAATCTGATTCCCAGGATGCTCTGAACAAAATAACGTGTTCGTATATGACCATTAATCTGTAGATTATTTTTTTTTTTTTTATGTGAACATTTCATTTGTATTTGCAAAATAAAAATGTGTATGGGCCAAATAAAAGCCAAATACAAACAAGATTATCAACATCACATATACATACAGTACATCTAAATACCGTTAACTATTCCAATAAGGCTTTTCATGTTTGAAAAGTAGTAGGTAGAAGCTGCTAACTTTAATAATCCTTATTTTTGTCATTTTTAATTATCAAAAACCAGTGCCCCATCATATCCAAGATAAAAACAAAACAAAAAAATGATTGTGGCCAAAAACACGAGACAAAAAAAAACAAACAAACAAAAAAAAAAGATTCAATTATCAAAATCCAGATACTCTCAAAGTTTTTGTACGTAGTATTTCTATGTTTTGTGCATGGTTCGCAGCTGCTACTGAAGTTAGAGCACAAGTGTCAGCTTTGAATCCGTGACTTTTCAAGCCAACGTGAATGGGGAGGTGGAGCACTTTGCCGTCTTGTGGTAAATGTCTCTGGTTCAGCCTACAGCCCAGGCTCCAACGCTCTAATTGCTTTTCTGCCGTCCTGGACTGGATGGAACGCATCATGTGACACTTTCTCTCCTTCTCCTTCTCCCTCTCAGTCAGGCCTCACCCCTTGATTCTCTCCATCACCTCTGTCCTGAGGCTCCCACTCATATGATCCAGCTTACACGGCGAGAACATGCCCAGCTGTACGCACACGTTTACATCAGCAGACACTGATCAAGTGCTTCTCCGCTCTCAGCATGTCACAGAATTTCAGAGCAGAAGACACACACCTCAGCCCCTGTGGTGAGAGACGTGATGAGAGAATGATTTCCTGGTGTTCTCCTAATGTCTTCTTTGACAGGGCACAGAGTTCAGCACAGGTTTCTCTTAGGAAAAACATCTCCTCGTCTCTGGCAGTGACCGATAACCCTGTCACATCTTGCCCAAAGTGGATACTGAAATACTACTACAGTGGCATACCGCTGCTGATTTTCCTTTAAATTACCAAAAACTATATTTTACCCTAATTCTTCACATCTCTCTATAGTTTTGTAGTAGACATAGGAGTTTTTAACCCTTGGCCAACTTCTGGCCGAAGGGGTATTGTAATCATTTTGTTGTCTGTCTGTCCATTCAAAGACATAAATCCCATTATCTGAAGAATACATTGACACATCTGCACCAAATTTATACTGTGGATGCATTTTGGCTTAGAGCAGAAGCCTACTGAAAATATGTGACCTTGACCTACTTTTTCAAGGTCAAATGGCCTTGTGCAGTTGCAACATCCGAGTGCTGTCAAATATACATACGCATGTAATAAAAGTTGTCTACAAATACAATGTAATCTAAATTATAGGGCAGTGACTTTCAACAGAATGTTGCACTAAGTTTGGCCGAGGGGTATTAAAAGTGTGCAGCATGTTATGTTCTAATTAGTGCCTTAATGAGCTCATGATATCAATGTTAGCTTCATCTGCACTTTCAAGCACAACAAATCCCTCATTAAATCACATGATTAAGGCCTTCAATCCAGCATTTCTCTCAGTTTTAGTGAGCACTTTACCAAGCAAAAAGCCATACATTATGTACACATGTTGCAGTCCTAGAATGTACGTTTATCAATGGCGGGGGTGAGCGGCCAACAAAGAGGAGATAGATGAAAAAGTGAGTTTTGAATATTAAATGCAGGGAAGGTAGAGTAATGGTCTCTTCAGCCACCGTGTCAACTGGGTTCATTGTAACAGCTTGAGTGCAGGGACTTAACCTGGACTTGAACTAGCTTAGAGGGGAGCTTTCAGGATCACATTTCCTGTGGCACACAAATCTGCCATTGACACATTCCTCTAATACATATTCATTCAGTACCTCAAAGATTATCAGCATGGAAGTATTAAACTACTTACGGATCTCTTAAACTCACCATTGTTGCAGTTTGATTAAAACAAGCACTGATGGCTTATAGTACACCGACTACACAAAGTATGTCCACAGTGAGAATGAATAGTGATTCATTAGCACTAAAAACATCGTCACTGGTTCTTGTCTTGCACATGTGGCAGTTCTGTTGGGGGAGTACCCTGACTCATCTCCACACATCTAAATGAATGGCTGTGACCTTTACGGGAGAATGTGGCTGTCTGCAAATGACATTTCCTTGATGTCAAGCAGCCCTCTAGAACCTAAGGATATATAATTTATTGTCAAAGACTTACAGTCAAGACTAAGGCAGAAAGAAAATCATCACTTTAAGAAACTAGAAAATCATTTGAAAAACAATTTTAATGAAATGACCAATTAATTGTTGTAGTTTTCATGCATTATTCTCTTCTAAAAGTGGGAATTTATGGTAAGGCATGAAGAAAAGTCTACTGCATCTATAATATCAATGTGTAAACAAAATCTGTCAACAATAGCACAGAAACTCGCATGACCACAGTAGGAGACCATTTATTTGCTGTGAAACACAGAGGAGAGTGCCTGGGGCGGAGCTAAATGTTTCTGATTCATACAACCTCAAGGTGAGATTTGATCATGTTTGTGCACTGAGCATTAAAAGCAAAGTCCTCTGTCGGTTTTATCAGGGTACCTGCACAAAGGGGCAAGAGCCAAGTTACCTGTGGATCTGTCCGTTCTTGTGGAGGTACTCCAGGCCCTCAAGGACATCTTTCAACACTGTGGCTATGCTCGCTTCGTCCAGGACGCCAGTCTTGTGCTCACCTCGTGAGATGATATGCTTGATCACGTCCAGTACTGACCCTGGAAAATGAACACAGAACACACTAGACTTACAATCTCACAAATATGATTTTCTTTTCAAAAAACATTTGTTACTGTCAACTTAAACACCAGATAAAAGAAAACAATTCGGAGTATGGCTGGGGGACATATTTGTCTTTTTTCTGGTCTTAACTGATGAAGAAGCTTCTATATTTATAAGAAAGTCACCATGGACTAGTCTATACTGTATCACTTATTAAACTGAATCTTATTTATGAAAACACACAGGCCTACTTCCTGGTGGATTGGCAGATATTCAGTCAAGATAATATAGGTATAATCTTATACAGTTTGGAGAATTTGATTGTGGGTGCACAAAAGCTGTTTATTTCAAGGAAGATGGAAGATATAGGAGGAAAAAAAAAAAAAGAGGATTTAACGGTTAAGACAATGTCGTGTAACCATAAATGTTACAATGACCTTTCAGTTTAGTTGTGGCAAAACAAACCAATATGGAGGTAGACAAATGGTCATAACCTTACAATTTTTAAACAGAAAACCCATGCTTAAAATAATCTACTTAAAATAAAATACACAAGCGTGTATCTGGAAATACACACAGCTGTGTCAGTGAGAAAACAGAGTATGACATCATTAGAGAACATGTTTTGGATGTGGTCCACTGACACCGATTAAATTAGATTAACTTTGTGGGTTCATAGAATTTGTGTTTGAGGTTTTCCATTTAAATGAGTTTCATCTGGATGATGAGCACGCAGATGGTAAAGTGTGCCCATATCAAAGTAAAAATCACAATGAGTGCTGTTAGAGCCATTTCATTATTTATAGACTGAAGAGGAGCTCCTGGATTTGACTCAGGATGACATCATCTATACATTCTGCCTCTGCTACTCAGTTTAACTTGTTTACTTTCATAAATTTAACATATGGGATACTTTCAGGTCTTTCTGTCATTGTCCTTTTGGAAATTTAAGGTTTTAAGTCAGGCTATTTGTCTTTTCTTTTACTTGCCAAGCTGAATGGCGAACTAGCAAAGCTGACTTGGCTCTTTTTGGGGCCATGAAGACAAGTTCCCCTCAGCTTGGCTCCTGCTAAATAAAAGTAGTGCTCTGTATAATAAGCCAGGCAGGTCTTGGTGCATGACTTCTTTTGGGGGACTATTCACAGAAGACAGAACATCTCTCTGAAAGGAGATGAAGTATTTGCATTCTGTATGACAGAAAATTGGACAACACTGGTGAATGAGGACAAAGTGGAGAAGCAAAAAGAATGCCACTTGCCTGACAAGCTGTATTGTGCTGTGGCGATACACAAACATCACCCTGCCACACTGCCTATCTGTTCCTCCCTCTTTTGCTCAAACACTCCCTCAGCCGCACACACACAGAGCTGCACTTGCAAACAAAAGCTGGAAATGGCCTTTTCAAGGTCCCGAAACACTGTCTGCTACACAATTCCAGGACTAAATTGATTGCATTTGAGCAACTGTGCCAGACTGGGAGTGCAAAGATATTTATTTGCTCAATCACTTCAGGATGCCCTCGCCTGCGGCACTCAGTCGAGCGCTCACTGCATTACCCAGAGGAGCCGGTGATGACAGGCCACCTGAGACTAGAAAGTGTTATTGCACAGAGTCTAAGACAGTGTGAAGGGACAGTGAGGGAGAGAGAAGGTGGGTTCAACGGGTTCCTTTTGTAGTGACGATGCACAGCAGAAAATGTGATTCAGCAGAGAGGGAGAGAGAGAGAGACCGAGGCATTCAAAGAGAGGACTGATGAGGACAGCCGGGGAAAGCAGCCTTGATGTGTGTCTGAGCGTGTGAGATAGCGTATGTGTATATGTGAGTATGTTGAGTGAGTGAATTTGCAGGCAGACAGATGAGTGTACGAAGAGTGCAGGCTCGCTTCTCTGATGTGACAGCTCTTTGAAGCTCATTGAGAAAAGGCAGCCGGTTTGATTTTTCTCCCCCCTCCAAACACACATGCGTTTCCCTCCTCGCTAAAGGTTTCTGTGCTTGGTCTACTGTTCATCTCAGAGTCTGAAATGACTGGGTGGGGGCAACAAGTGACAGGTGACAATGAGGGAGGCGGTGAAGGAAGGAGGGCGTTGTTGAATACAGCTTCACATCTGAAAGAAGGACGAGTTGTAGTTCTAATGAGCGAACAAATGGTGTGATGATACGCGAAAGTGACCAAGAAGCTACTGCACAAAACAAACTCCATGCTCACTCAACTGGATATGAAAAGTGACAGCAGTTTTCTACAAGACCGAGTGCTTTCTACCTCATCTACGCAGCTTTAATGGAAAGGGAAAACCTACTGAAGATCGAGGGAAACAAAAGGGGAACAGCGTATGGTGAATAGTTTAGCAGATCAAAGCTGAGGTGGCATTCAAGATGGAAGATCCTCGAGTGCAAACACATACACACTGCCTGATGTAAGTGCTGGAGGATCACTAAATGCCAACCCTGTCAGCTGCATTTTAATCCATTTGATTGAACTCTTCATGCTTCATTAGTCTGTTACGACACACTGACACCATCTGAGAAGTTAACAATCCCAAGGTTCATTTTGCATGGGAAAGACTACACTTTCAAAGACAAATGATACCTGTTGGCTTGGTTTGAACAGCTTGGTCCAAGCCCTCGGAGAAGTTTATACAAATCACAGGGAATATATTAAGTCCCTACAACAGAGTGTATTGTGGAGCATGCAAACACTGAGGAATACATCAAGTCATCATTTAAGGTACATGCTGGATTAAATAAATCTTTCACTTTCTGAGGCTTTTGAGCCAAAACTCTGAAGGTGTAAAAGTCGGCATAACTTTAGAATAACTCTACTTCACGAAAAAACATCTTTCATCACCTTTGCAGCTTTCCTGTTTGACTGGGCAGAGAAGGTTTGAGACTAAAGCAGTGTATGAGAGGGCAAAAGAGCAGCGAGGAGGAGGAAGAGGAGGAGGCAGCGGACGAAGAAGATGAAAGTCCTTGCCAACTGTGCTAAAGGCCAACGGGGAATGCCAAGCAAACTTGCAGGAGGAGGAGAGTTGGAGTGGGGCATGGGGGTTGAGGTAAGGCATGGGTGGTGGAGAAGAGAGGAGTGTTGACAGACTTTGGGAGGTTTCCACTACCCGATCAACCATTATTTTCCATGTTAAATTGTATTCTGGGAACCGGGAGCGCTGTGGTGAAATGTGCTGGCTACATCAGGATGAAACAAATCCACTGATTTTACACAGTCTGTTCATGTTGGACTTTAATTAAACAATGAATTTAATCAAACAACCTGCTATTAGTTGGGTGAACCCAGAGTGGCGTTCAGGCGAGCTCAAAGTGGTGATTGTGTCAAAGGCGGCATATTAATCTCCTGGGAAGACATTCCTTTACTTGCGATGGCATGACTCGTATTCTGTCCCTGTGGGTTCCAGCGGATGTCTCTCTGAAGAGTATTTAGTCACTGACAGGTTATGCAGTGGTTTAATGAAACAGGTGTTCAGGTGCCACATTCTGAACTGGAATTTCCTGAAAAGCCCTGAGAATACAGAGCACCTCCCTCAGCATTACAAGTTTGGCCTTGAATGAGTTTGTTAGAAAGGACTGTAAGCCTTTTATTATTTCTTCTTTTATGGCAAAAAAAAACATGCCACATGATGTCTAGGAAGGTGTACTAGGCACTTGAAACATTAAAAACATTACATTATGATCAATGATATGGAAATTCAGAGTCACAAAAATGTTTGTCGTAGTACTTGTAGATTCTTTGTTGTATGTAATCATTGCTGCTTGGGAATAATATATGCCAGTGGAATGCAAGTGAGACAGTTGTTTGAATGTGCCATATGGCAACCAAACAGCAGTAGCATAGAGCTAATTACAGACATTTGTTGCAAAGCCAATTTTCATCATGGTAAAAATCACTGAAGTGTTTTTGAAGTGTTTCCCAAATAGTATTTGCCTTTAACAACCAATAGGAGTACTCTTTTTGGAAGGGAAGACAGCTCAAACTACTGCTGATTTGGTTTGTACTACCTCAAAAAACTTTACATTACAAACAGTACATTTTTAGAAATTACAAAGCACTTCTTCCCTCTCCATTTTGAGGTTCTGTATAAGTGAATCATAGAGCTCTCTGCATGCTCACGGACAGCAATGATAACTTTGTATGCTTTTCCTGCTTCCTTCCTGATGTTAATTGCACAGACAAACATATATTCAGTATGGAGGCACTGATTATGAAATTCTAGGTTTTTATTTATTCCCCTCTTTTGTGCCATGGAAAGTGAGAAAAAAAAAAAAACGGTCTTAAAGTATTTAAGGTCTGCCATCGGAGCTTCCATCTGTCAAATAGCATCTTATTTCCCAAAAGCCAATATGAGACAACCAGGCTGATATTAGCCTAATAGTGAAGACCAATATATCTGTGTGTTCCTAATTACTTGCACCTGTTTTATCTACATGGCCATTCACATCTTTGCATTGACTTTGTAATTGCTTGGTGCAAAAACAAAAAAAAGAAATCCAGTTTGTTTTAGGTCAATATCTGAACAGCATATAATCAATTAACAAGACTGCAACATACCATTTTACACCATGGTACATAGCAATGGATAGCAGTGAACAGTCATAAACAGGCGTGAAATTCATTAGTAGAACTGCAGTGGTGACGTACCACTAAAAAAAATGACTTATGCTACAAAAACAAGAGCAGGATTCATAAGTAAAAAGTGTTTGGTGGCTAATTTATTGACGGCAATTAGGATAAAAGACATCTAATAGTAGTATGTAACTGTCAAAGATGGGTAAACATTTCTAGAAAAACACATTTGGGTGATCTAACAATATTCTTTTCCATCTTTAAGAATAGCTCTGTTCACTTATACAGGACTTTGCAAACAAAACCTGCAAGCATAAAAACATGGCCGGGCTGTGTCAGATCAACTGTCAAGCTATTAGACATCTTTCAAAGCTAGAAAACACACCACAGGCTGCAGTTTCTTACGCTCCATCGAGCCAGAGGAGCAGACAGTAGCTGGCCTTCCTCAGGGCTGATTTGCTCTGGCCTGTGGAGTGATGGTCTATAAACCCGAGCTCATTTGAGGCTTGTCTCCATGGTAGACGTCGCCATGGCCATCACTTAATTACTCTGCACAATAAAACTCAACATCAAGGGCCTCTGTTAAACTAGGATAAGGGAGATAGTGAGGCCATCTTAAGTGGTGTGTGTTCCTGCTGTGAGGCTGGCCGCCTGCTTGAGCGTCGCTTGGTGGGCACGGTGCCCTGGGCACAGCTGCAGGGCGGCTGCCAAGCGGCTCATGACTTGAGTGTATCTGAGGGAGCAAGGCATGCCACCTGGGCACTATCCGTTACAGTGGGGCGCTGTTTACACAAGAAGGTCTGAGAGAAGCAGGGGATGGTATAAATAGTGTGTGTGAGTGTTTATTGGGTTTCTGTGTACCCTAGTGCTTGTATAATTAAGTGTCTGAGAGTGAAAGCAGAATTGAGATTAAGACAACTGGCAATTTTTTGTCACTTTGTAAACAGATGACCATTACCCTAATGAGGCTGTGTTTCTCACTACAGTGCAACTGAAGTCATGTCAAATTTTTGGCACCAGAAGCCATAACCTCCCTGCTGTTTGATTCAAGCCCTTATAAGTCTGCTTTAAAGGCCTACCTTCATGTAGAACTCACAGACATGTCTACAGGTTGATTTGGCAAAACAAACGTCTTATTTGAGTGATAATTTTATTTTGATAAGGTACTGAAAATATTTTAAATGAGCATGACTTTATAAGCATTTTGAGGTCTTTTTCTCCATGGTGGCCTCTTCTTCATGCTCCTCTCACTACTTAATTGCAGCGCTGCCACATGGATGCCATGATGCCGGCCTGTGGGCTGTTATTACCTCTGCCCTGTTATTAGCCTCTGCGCTGTACTGAGTTAAAGCCCGGAAAGAGCTGCAGCTCACACAGGACACAATGAGGATCAGCGCTGTCACATTCCCTACAATCATAGGCAGCAAGTAGCCCCGTTTGTTCAACTGCCCCCCTTTTATCATGAGGAATGCTGCAAAAAATGATGCCCCCCATGATATGATGACAAATATCAACATCAGTGCAACTCAAGGCCTCTTCGTTTAGCCTCCTGTTGTTTTTTCTTCTTAACTACAACATTCTGGATTCTAACTCTGATGAAGATATTTATTTATTTAGAGGTTGAGAGCTGTGTTAAGAGCCAAAAGAGCACACCTTTGAGGACTTTCGCACTTACCACCACTGAGCAGCTTCATGACCAGCCACAGCTCATCCTTTACCACAAATGAGGTGTAGTAAGACACGATGTTAGGGTGGTGGCACTGGCTCATGGCCTGAATCTCTTTCTGTTAGAGGAAAAAAAACAACACAGACAGGGAAAATTAATCAGAGTTCTAGAGTTCACAGACAGTAATTAATACAATTTGTCATCAACCTAATAATCCTGGTGTAATATGTGAGCACTTTGTCACATCACTTGGAGAGCTAATGCAGTTGTACTAGACTAGACTATCATTTTACATCATTTTTGTTTCAGAAACTCTAAGCAACCACTAGTGTAAAAAAAAAAAAAAAAAAGCTGCAGTTTACCAGTGTTTTTAGCCCCCACTATAAGATGTGTAAAAGCCTAGAAGAAATTAACTCAGTGTCAGCATAATAAATGCCTATGCCCATAACACTGCGGCTAATCTTGAAATTTAGTGCAATACTAAAGATCGTAATGACATCAGAAGAGAAATAGGCTAGGTCAATATAATGCATATCTATGCAGAAGCAAAAAACAACCAGTACTCAGCCTTTTATTTAGCAGTAGAGCTCTCTTTTTCTGTGTGTTTGTGTATTTGCTGGGAATGCGGGGAAGCTGAGGTAATGCTGGCACAGAAGTCTAATCCATCACTTCAGCACCAGTTCCAAAGTCATTTGAGGATAGACAAGCTTGGTAAGAAAAAGAAAGTCTAGCAGAGGCACAAGAACTACAGATGATCAGAAAAAGAAAGTCTAGAAGAGGTAGCAGGTCTATTGATTCACACAGGTTTTGTTTGTTTGCAAACCCAAATACTAAACAACTAAACCTGTTACTGGAATTCTAGATAAATATAACTTATTGCAAGCACACTGTGGAATTATTATTGTCAGCCGAAAACTATTCAGACAGCTACAAACTGGTCAGGTACAAACTGAAAATCTGATTTCTTGACACCAACTTGTCTGTTGTTGTTATTATAATATTGTATCTGTGTGGTTCTTTATCTGTAAGTACATGTTTCTGTAAATGTATAATTTAAAAATTTTAAAAATTGTTAAAAAAAAAAAAAAAAAAAGGATTTCATGACACTCACTGTGAAGGCAAATCCATGCTCATTTTTCCCTTTGCACCCAAAATACAAAGTATTCCACAAAAGCAACAGTCATGCCTATATTAAGTATGTCCAAAGGACCCTTAAAATTTCTCCGTTTATGGAACCCATGACTGAAATCAATAGCAGACATTTCATTTGATGGTTAATTTCACCACAATAAAAGTAATTTCCAAAATTTCATTTAAGACAGCAATTGAGTGCTGTGCAGAGACATCACAAGAATGTCAGTGGAAAGACTTTAACACTCAAGAGACTGCATTTGTTAAAGGCAAAGGGATCGATACATAGATGCTTGTGGGTCAAACAGTAAGCAATCAAAGGCTGATGTCTCATCAGCATAAATGCTTAGCTTACACAATGCGCATTACCAGCACTATGCCTCTGCTGCTGAGTCATCACTATTGAGCCCTAGGCATTCAGAAAGCACCTCCACCAAGACAGGCGAGGACAGGCAGACAGGTTGGTGACATTATAATACTATACTGAGCACTTGACAAAAGGGCCAAAGAATTCAGACTGAGTCATAATAAGGGTGAATACAAGCTGTGCGTAGTCACTGGACCATGTCTGGTAAAGTACAGGCATGTTTAAACAAATAATAAGACAATAGCACAGTGAAGTGTCTGAAGAACATTCAGACAGACTACAATTGCAATCAACAATCACCCAACAGGTGAGCCCACATACCAGCCCACTTTGGTGCTAAAGCCGTTTTTGATTATCAAGCTATCTAATAACTTCCAGTCTGTCGAGCCAGACGGCGAGCTCCGTGGGTTGTCTCTCATATCATTCTTTCTCTGGACACTACAGGCTGAGAGAGAACAATAATGATATAGCCTGTTGGCTGCTAACTGGCTTCAGTGGAGCCTAACCCCCTCCCTCTGCTCTCAGCACGGTGGAAGAGGCAGGTCACCACAGCTCTGTAGGCCAGGGTAACCCCAGAAAACCAAGACAATGGGATAAAGGGGAGGACATCGTGCTCTGGCTGTTGGCTGGTTTTCCATCTTTTCCAGGAGGACAATGTGAGAATCAGAGAGACTCTCTGTTGTGGGGATTAGGTCACTGTAAACCTACAATAAAACAAAGACACTGGAAATGTTCTCATTGCTCATATCCACTAATGCTCCAATCATCTGCATAACCTTTGACATATAATATCACATTTTCCAATGTAAAAATAATTTGCAAACAACTTGAAAACCTAAAAATATTTAGCTTGATGACATGAATAGGTGTCTCTACCAGACTAATACTTGTTAATTACCTCCGCCAAGGAGGTTATGTTTTTGCCTGCATTTTTCTGTTGGGTCTGTCTGTTAGCAAGATAACTCAAAATGTTATGGATGGATTTTCATGAAATTTTCACAGATTGTCAGAAATGGGG
>JAQQZY010000014.1:21074416-21114891 GCA_030068375.1 Ostorhinchus rueppellii
ATTCAGCACCATCTAGTGGATGAAAGTACAAACACTGCCTTGGTGGAGGTCTGCGCTCTCCGAGTGCTTCTCTAGTTGTGCCTATACTTTTTTTTTTTTTTTTTTCCAGAAAGTATTATTACATTAAAATGAATCTGCCATTGCATTTTACAGAGACCAGCGAACCAAACATGTGGGACAGCGGAGTAAAATACTACCGTGCGTTAACGTGTATTTGCATGGGGATTTTACAACGCTCTGTGTGTTAACCTCTACTCAAGTTTCCAGAATTTCTATACGTGTACAGTATATAAATATCCTTTTTTTCCCCCGCAAATTTCAAAAGAACCTAATATGCATGGAAAAGCAAGCAAATCAATGACTTTTCATACAATCCAATTGGCTTCAGCCTAAGATTCAACTATGAAGACACAAATTATTTTTTTTCTTGTCTTTCTTCCAGCCTTTGTGTGCCATGGTGGGTGTTGCAATGACCTCATCCTAAGACATAGGCATTCAGAGCAGTTTTATTCAATGCATCCAACCTGCAAACCACAACAGACACTACCCTGCAACTCAAATGGTTTCAGTATCCAGGGGCACACTATGATGAAAGCCACAAAAGAACAAAGAGGCTGTGAGGTCAATGCCTCCCACATTTGTATGTTGAAATGCTTAATCTAATAATCATTATCATCAGGCCTTGTATCCATTCATCCCATTGTTCCACCTGTTTAATGAAACTGCCTCTCTGTCGCTGGTTTATACAGAGAGCTGCCTTAGTTCTGAGACTTTCACTTCCCTTACATTTACCAAAAGTGTGTGAAATAGAGGAAGCTAGATGCTCTAAAACAACCTTTTCACTGTGACAAATGATTTAAAGTCCCTCTCTACTCAAAATCCCGATTTTTCTTTCACATTCCCTCAATGTAATCTTACGGTTTCACTGCATAGAACGATCTGAGCCCACAGTTTAATACTGTCAGGACTACTTGAAGCAAAAAGTTTTCCTGCTCTTGCCTAAAATCTAAATGCAGGGAGTGTCAAAAATACTGCCATCAAAAATACTTTGGAAACAACTGTGAGCATGCAAATTTCTCAAGAAAAATGAAACTTTTAGCAATCACTGCTCACATACTGAAAACTGAGTGTCAGTGCTAAATCTTTTGTCAATTAAACCTGAAATGAACAACATTTGCCATCTTTATAGATTATGGATTCTTCTGTAAGAAGTTGTATGGGGACAAAAACACTAGAATTTGAAAACACACACCTACCTTCTGCAGCTTTCTCCTTTCATCCAAAATCAAAAGAATAAATTTAAGTTTCGATAACCTGATGCCATTTCAGGCTTGTGGAAAAAAAGAAGATACTTTTCTAAGCCTCTGTGTTGCACCACAGAGTTTAGCAGTGGAGTCATATCTGACTGAATCTGATCAGTAATTAGTAATTACACCTGTAAACACCGATTTAACTCCCCTACCTGCCAAAAAACATCTGCTAGAGACTGTGTCATAGGGCAGACCCCCCACCCAAAAAAAAAAAAAAAAAGGAATTAAAATTTGCTGAAAGTAGGGCTGAGCAATCTCAATTTGTCATGTGATCTAGTTGTCAGAGGGATTGTGCAGATCATACTATAAAAAACTACAGTACTTTTAAAACCTCCCATATAGTTAATATTTGTTCTAAATGGTCCATTCATCAGTGTAATTCCAACAGTCTACAGAGTGTGCACTGGTGATGTACTAAACCATGGGTTTGTAGCATTAACATTGCTAGCACAGTGTGTCACTAATTAATAGAAATATTCTAACAGTCACAGATTTATGGTGCCAAAAATGATTAGTTTTTCAGCATCTACATTGTATCAAAATATTGCAATAATCTTTGGTCCAAAATGATGTAAAAGTGCTCGTGAGACAACAACAAAAAACAAATCATACACTGCCTAAACTGCCATAAACCAGAGGAAAACTAGAAGAAGACTTCATTATACAAGAGAAGACAAAATGTGGTTCAGGTTGTAGATTGCCATTCTACCTGATCATATCATCACATGATCTTCTGGCTAGATCACCCAGCCCTTGCTAAAAGGTTATTATTGAATTTTTGCTAAATACTTTTAGGTAGTTGTTGTGGTTGGACACCTTGAAAGTGAGCACATAAAAATAAATAAAATGACCTATTGTCACAAAGTGACTACAGTGCTGGGTCGCAAACTGGTGCCACAGAATCACACTGATGGCACACACACAGAGAAGCCACTATAGAAGCAATGTTACATCACTGTCGGTTACTCAGAGCCTCATGCACTATGACCCAATCTCACTACCACACACACAGATACCCACTACTAATGAGAAACAGAGAAGCTGCTGCTCTGCAATTGATTGGAAAACTTCCTAAAAGGTCAACTTGACACAAAGAAAAAAGTGAAATAATCAATTAACACTTCGACTAAACTTCCACCAACAGTCCAAAATTATTATAGTGGACAAGGTATTCGGTTGACTCTTCTGTTGACTAATTAATCGTTTATTTCTCGTCGTAAATAATTAAAAGTAAAAGCTTCTGCAATTATGCAAGAGGATATTTAAGATGGAGTGCAGTCAACTTGTAAACAAACCTCCTCATCATTTGATCCAACTCGAGTCACTCAAAAGCGCCTGTCCATCAGACTGGTGTGCCAGGAATAACTACTACACATTCCGCCACCCATGGAGACATGAGAGATGAGTTTATTGACATTTAAAGAATTCCACACGTCAACTTAAAGACTTGTTGGTTCCTTTAAAACCTGTAGCATCTTCTTTTAAAGCTGCCTGTTTAGAGACACAATCTGGGTTCAATTTAATGCTTCCTTGCTGCTCAAGAGGGTACCCAGCAGGCTGTGGAATTGTGGGGAAACCACAGGCAGGAAATCCAACCTCAGTGTATTCCATGTGACCGCGTGCTCCGAGAATCCGGGAGCAACATTCCCCTGATTCATCCTCCAGAAATCGAGGGTGGGGATGGTGTGGGTGGGGGGGGGTTGGGTTCCTTTTCACTTCAGCATTACCAGTGAGTAGTGAGAAACCTGCCAGTAGTCTGTAGCCATAATCCTCTCCGCACACATATAGGCTTACAATATATTTACTGCATTTCCTGCTGGTTACTTTTACAGACTTCTGGATGGAGTTGTGGGTAGACGACGACTGAAAAATCAATAGATCCCATTTCTAGCAGCAGTTCATTTTCTAAGTGTCAGGGACAAAATCTGAGAAGCCTTATGTCTGGGTGCTCTGGAACAAAAGGGTGTCTTATAATTTGCCTTACATTGAGCCACAGCCAAGAAGGGGGACATCTGTTCTAGTGAAACGCTTACACACAAAAATTAGCCATTAAAATGATAAGAAAAAAACCTCAGTGGTTATGAATCTTTAGAAAAAGATCAAGACATCACGAGGCAGAACACAAGCCACAAGCAGCCACTAGATCAACTTAATGTGCAGAGGGGTTTGATTTAATCCCACTACCTCTTGAGCTACACTGTAAACCACACGTCATACAGTAAATGATGTCCCGAGCTGTAGTACAAAATTTCATTGAAGGCATAAAAGATACAATACAGCCTTCAGAAAGATGTCCTGTGGTGGTCTAATAGTTTCCTGGCAGTAAGTGGACTCCCCTTCGGAGAACAAGCAGAATAGTGTTTGAAGTGACAGCGATGATTGGAGGAGGGCTAGGAGAAAACCAGTAATGAAAAGCAGAGGTGGAACTAACTCCATCCAGAGAAAAAGCTCTAAGTGAAGTCTTGTGCTACAAGCGAGCAGCTCCCTTTGATCAAACACGAGAAGTAACAAGGTCACAAAGTAATTTACAGTGGAGGTCAGATGTCTACATGCACCTTGGTTAAATCCATTCAGACCCAGTATTTCACAATTCTGAACATTTCATTTCAATATAAAATGATTCTCCAAGTTCAGTTAGTTCAACTACTTTAATCTGATGATATGAAATGTCAGAATAGCCCATGATATTTTTTTTACATATTTAATGGGACTAACTTTAAATTTTGTCAAACACGTGGGGTAACCTTCCATAAGCTTTGCATGGCAGAAATTTTGGCTCATTTCTTCTGGCAGAAATGAGTCAGGTTTGTGGGCCACTGTGGACCTGCTTTTTTAGTTCAGCCCACAAATGTTCCATTGGATTAAGGTCAAGGCTTTGTGATAGCCACTCCAAAATAGTTTGTTGGCCTTTAGCCATGTTGTTACCATTTCAGAGCTATGCTTAGGATCATTGTCCTGCTCAAAGATTGATTTTACATCCAAGCTTCAAGCTTCCAAGATTATCTCTTCAGATGAAAATAAAAAACACATAGTTCTCCTTGTTCATGATGCCATCATTTCATTACACCGGTCTCTCTTGCTGTGTAATAACCCATGAAATGATGCTCCTCTGTGTTCACAGCTGGTTGGTGTTATTTGGGTTACAAGCCTCATCCTTCTTCTTCCATGTATAACCTTGACCATTTTGGCCCAACAGTTCTATTTTTATTGCATCAGACTTGAGAACATCCACTAAAAGCTATGTGTCACGTTGATCATTTGCAAAGATTAGTTTTAGTTCCCTGTTAATGGGACAGCCCTTCAGCACTTTCTTTAGTATGGGTGGAGATCATTTGGACCACTTACCTTGAACATCCATTTACCAGTTCAAACAGTGTTGTGTCAGGGTGTTTTTGAACCTGTTGTACCAAAACACAGTTATCTCTAGGAATCAGTATACGACTACTTGTGAAACAATTCAATGACTATGTAGTCCAGTGGTGATTATACTGTGTACTATTGTTTGTACAGACGAATGCGTTTAGAAATTTCTGCCAAGGAAAAATAGTCAAGTGAAGATATTCTTTTATCTTCTACTACTTTGAGCTGCTCCCTTTAGGGGTCACCACAGCAAGTCATCTGTTTCCATCTGACCCTGTCCCCTGCATCTTTCACATCAACTACCTGCATGTCCTCCTTCACCACATCCATAAACCTCCTCCTTGGGCATCCTCTTTGCCTTCAGTCTGGTGGCTCCATCTTCATCATCCTTCTACCAGTGTATTTACTATCCATCCTTTGCACATCTCTGAACCATCTCAATCTGGCCTCTCTCATTTTGTCCCCAAAACATCCACCATGAGTGGTCCCACTGAAGTGCTCGACCCTAATCCTGTCACTCCCAAACGAAATCTAAACATCTTCAGTGCTACTTCCTGTCTTTTGGTATAAGAGATAGTTTTTTTATAGGGTCTGAAATTCAGATCATGATTTGAAATTCAAAATTGTGAAAAATTTGGTGTGAAAGCATTTAGTCAAAGTCTTTGATGCGTTTTCAACCTCAACGGCTTATGTTCAGAACCAATGTTATGTGTGTGTCTTACCAGGAGTTCATCCATACTAGTCTGGCACTTCTCAAGGTTGATGCGTTTAATGGCCACCTTCTCCTTACGTGGTACACAGTAGGCTGCTTGAACTACTGCTGTGGCCCCACTCCCTAAAACAAACAGAAATTAAAAACACTTTATCACCTTCAACATGGGGGAAAAAAAAAAAAATGTATTAGTCACATGCAAGGCCCATCAAATTTTTTATATTTAATCATCGATAATTCGAAGTTTTTTTTCAATCTACATAACATAAAGATAAAATGAAACTCAAAAACACTATTCCATGTCATAAATTCATAATATAAGTAAACAAGAAGTAGCTTTATTAAAGGTGCCATTGTGGAATATTTGTTAAAAAAAATTTAACACAAAACCATTGCAGTTAATACACTACCATTGTATTTAAAAAATCTCTGGAAACTTCAGATAATTTCAGTTCAGGTACTTTTCACAGTTTTCAGAAACTGATTTAATTCCATAGGTTCGTCAGCCCTAATCCAAGGTGGTAAATGATTGTTTTTGTGATGGTAGAATTGGGTTGTACGTAATCACATGTAGAAGCCAGCTTTTCCTTAACCCTGAAACCAAGGCTCCTGTACGATAACACATGCAACTTTTATCCAATACCTTAAAATCCTCCCAAGTTCAACAAGGTTAAACACAGTTCTGATTTGACAGTCCATTGGATTTCTCTTTGGCACAACTTAACTGTCTGTTCATCAATTATGAATCAGCTTTCCTAAATCCTGCCTGAGAAAGCTGGTCTGATTGGGGGCAAGTGACTCTGCTAAACCAGGCACATATCACCAGGGAGATGTTCCTGCAAAGGAGCCACAAAGCTTCAGGAGAAGGCTAATCCCTAAGAGGGCCACAAAGTTTGGTCCTAATGCAGTTTGGAAAAGTTTTTTTTTTTTTTTGGATGTTATACCTTCGTCAGAACTAGAAGTTTCTCTGACCACGACTGGCATCAGAACTGAAGATGTAACTGTTGAGTGACTTTCCCTCTGAACTTTTCAAGACCTGGAAACTTTAATCCTGCCTCATTTTTCAGGCTTGGGAGACTTTGCAGAAGAGTGCAGTGAGCTGTTCAAGAGCAACCGTGGGAATTCCGTACTAGTTCATACACAACTAATATTTTGATGTACCAGCAAACAAAACATAGATTACAATCTGATTAAAATTTAATCATACACCAGTGAGCTAATCTTCATTTTGAATCTTGTGTGATGGGCTGAGTGCATGCTTGTAAAATCCTCCCCTGGAGAGGTACGCCTGTTGTTCCTGCATCGTGTGAGGTCATTTCCCTGCCCCCAAAATGCTCTTAGTTAATGCCACGCGCATACAGATTGCCGTTTCCACAAGATCTCTGGTGTAACCGTGACGCTAAGCAATGCTAAGAGCACATTCTCTTCTGGCAGGAGATTTGGTGAGTGAATGAGTAGAGTCGGCCCGCCCTCCAGTAAGCTTTTCCTAACCTCCCATACCCTCATCTTAGCAATGCCCAAATATTAACAAAGTGCTCATTGTTGGGAGTTTTTACTAAGCCAGCTGTGCATAGAGGTTTTTTAAAAAGGGGCTATATTAAAGAAAAGGAGCTCCATGATTTTAATTAAAAATGAAAGCTGTCCCTGAAGATGTGACCACTTTTTATTAAACTGTTTTCAAAATCAAGATAATTACAACTTCAGGCTATATGAGAAAAGCAGAGAATAGAACATCATAAATATATTTAATATAACAGACTGAGATTAACCACAATCTGTTACTCTCTATGTTAATCCTATAAAAATGCAATTTCCTTGTAACTGATAGACAGTCAGGGTCATTGTAATCATTATGAACATACACAGTATACGAAGGCCTGCTTCCTTCTGCTGTAGTGGGTGCAATCAACTGACTGGTAAAGTCTGATAATATGTGCTGGGCCTTGCTCAACTCTGAATGTCAGCATCCAGTACGTGTGTGCCCCCCGTCCTCCCCACCACAGGCTGTAAATATATCCCTCAACCCCCTTCAACCACCAATACCAAACAAACCTCTGGAGGTGGGCCAGTGATGGGGAAGCAGCCTGGGCTGGACCATTGGGAGCCAGTTGCCCTGTACACAGTGGAGTGTAATTCCTCCCCACAAACAAATGGGCAGCCGTCAGGGATAGCTGGACAAGCTGGAGAACATGTGTGCTCACAAATTGGAAAAGGGGGAGGTTGTTGGCTTTGCAGTAGGTGAGGTCAAGGGGCACAAAAAGCACAAAAAGACCAGCTTCAGAGCTGGTTTAGACTGAATTAATTTAGATTTGATGCTCTTTGATATTTATTTACTACTTCCAAGATTAGCACAGGGTTGTTCTGCTCAGAGTAGATATAACTCAACTACTTGTATAAAGCTACATGATTAGTTACAGGGTTAAACTTAAGACCTTTTAATACTACACAGAACTCAACTTAATCCCCTTTCATAGTCAGACTGGGCAAGGCATGAAACTATGATGGGAATTATGAGTGATAATAGCTGAGATTTATAAAAAAAAAAAAAAAAAAAAAAAGCATTATCACCTTGTGACAACCAACAATCAGATACAAAAATATCTAAATAAACAGTTTACAGCAGGCAAGAGAGGGCAGTTAATGTCCTATTAATTTACTTCAGCATGTTTTAATCACTTTGGATGTGTTTTTATAATAAAAATGAATAATTTTCCAGACCTGCAGATACCCTTTTTTTTTTTTTTTTTTTTTTAAATATTTTTATGTTGCTTTTGGCATTCTGACCAAACTGTAAGTCACGATGCCACACAGGGTCAATGCAAAACTTCTTATGAGACACTGAACATAGATTTGTCTTTTCATCTTTTCCCTCAAATAAGATAAGCCACACATCATCCCAACTGTGCTGACCCTCACGGACGACATCATCACTATGCTTTCAATCCAAATGGGAGGAAGCACACAAAAGAGCACAAAGAGAAGCACTGCAGCAGTGCCAGGGCTTTGAAAAACACAGGCCAACATCTAATCTGCTAAACAGTCTGGCACCAACATAAAGGCTGCATATCAAGCAGGGAGGGAGTTTTTGGTTTTTTTTTTTTAATTTTTTGGTTTGTTAGTTTTGTTTTTAGGGGGTAAAGTCATTAATAAATGATCAGATTATGGAACACTACTTGGTTGTACTACATTTAAAATTACAATGAATAATCAAAGTTGTTGTTTTTGCTTTTCTATTTTCAATGGCACAAAACTAGATTTAGCTTGTTTTGTGTCCATAGCTAAATCAAATCTATATATTAAGTTACCACATTAGTGCAAATCAAATGAGGACGATCCAGCTGCCAGCTGAAAATGTCGTAAGTCTGTTGGGTGGCTGTTGGGTCCATTTGTTTCCATGGTTGATTACTGATACAGTGGTCAACATTTTAATAGGTCTGTGTCAAGAGTTAGAGAATGAACAGATGTGAAAATCCATAAGAAATCATAAATCACATTCACTTTCTTTTCCACCAAGTGCCATCTATAACTACCCCACCAATTAGTCAAGTTTTCACAAGTACCAAGAATCTATTTGGTGTTTGTGTTTTGTCTGTCATTAAGGTGTAAGACTCACTGAGTAATTTATGTCTGGATGAAAACACTTCGGGTGCTAATTTACTGAACAGCCATCACTTAGATCTCAAGATGTAAAGGATTGAATCTACTCAGTGATGAAAGGTAAAACCACTTGATTTCTTCTGTGGGAAGAAACATTGACAAAACAATCATGATCTTTAAAAAAGCAGCCACTGTTTTCTGTAAGCATGTTTCCTCAAAACAAGTCATGGTGAACTGGAACAGGATATGACTAGAGTTCTTTCTTCACTCAGGACTATACTGTCTGAGCCTCAGTACTTGTGAAGGCTACCATGTTTGCTTTTGGAGGAGTTTACATCAGACTATGAAATGTTTGCATTCCTCCTGCTCTTCTGCATCTCTGTGAAGTAAATAAACATCCAAACAGTGAAGAATAACACTGAATAGCAAGTGTACGCCAAAAACACAGAGAAAGCTATTTCAACGTGCTTATTAAAAAATGATTACAGTAGTTGAAAGACCATGAAAAAAAACAAAAAGGGTATTTAAAGTTGAATGTTTCTAGTCTTTCATTAAAAAGCTATTAGCTATGCAATTCTCTAATGCTACCAATATACTGATACTTGTCATAATGAGCACACAGTCAACCCATAAAACAAGAAAACTGTGGTAAAAAAAGAACTAGGGAAGGTCAGTAAAGAACATGCACTGTAAAAGGTACATAGAGCCTGCTCAATAATATCTTATCAGATCAGCTTGGCCTTGAATTAGCGTTTTCATGGAGCAGGTCATTATGTGCCAGTTGTGTCAATGTCCTCCTTCATAAACTAAGACCAGCAGTATGGCAGTGACTCTCACTTTGGCTTTCCTGCCCTCACCATGTCAGTTTGCAACCTGACGTCAGCTGTGTCTTATTACATTTCCTCTGCATACCTGACTGACATTCCACGCATTATTCAAAGGTACAATGAGAAATGTCACACATGACTTGCAACTACACGGGGCGAAACCGCCTGCACATGTGTAAACCTCTCAGAAAATCTAAACAAATGTGGTATAAGCCTTAATACTGAATGATAAGACTGATGGATCTCTCGGAACGACCTAGAATTTCCCTGTTGTGGGATCAATAAAGTATCTATCTATCTATCTATCTATCTATCTAGAGCATAACTGTCCCAAACATTTCCTAAAACAGCTGAAGGGAGTTTCAAACAGCAGGAAGGAAACACAGTTGGTACATGAGAGAGCATAAAGTTTCCAGGCCAGCTTTGCACCAATACAAATGATCCAGAGTCTGATCAGGAATCAGAGAGCAAACTGTATTTTTTTTTTCCTGTGGGATCTGTCTAGTATGATCCAGTGCTCGCTGAGGTGAAAATAGGGGTGTGAGCCATGTAATAACAAGTCCTCTTTCCCTGGGGAAGTTACCAAAACAATAGCTCTGCTAGGTAGTAGGGCCATCTTCAGAACTGTAGGCAGTATTGCTCAGCAGAGACAAAGTTTATACTGTATCAACCTGACTGTTTCTTTAATAGTGGGAACCATGGGTGGGGTACCTGCAAGATGAACTTGACTACTGGCTACCTGTTGAGATCGAAAATGTGTACCTACATCCTACTCCTAGATTTTCTGCGCTGATCATATGCTGGGAGAAGGAGCTGTGAAAGTGTGTATTGTACTACTGTACAGAGTGGCAGGAAATTAAGTACCTGAGAGGAAAATTACTAATACATGATCAGCACTGCCAGTATCACTGCAAATCATGATGGTAAACCACATGACGCATGTTTACCTGCCACTGCAATCATCCCAAACCCAACTGTCTAAATTAAAATATCTATTTATATTAACTTTCTATTACAGACGGTGGCCAGTACTAATAAAATACACTAAACAATACTGTTGTTGTATATACCCACACCCATTCCCAAATACACACTTTAAAAACCACTACAGCCTACCCTTAACTGATTGTGCAACTTCTAGCAAATGCCATAAGCATTGGAAGAAATGCTACTGACTTTAAGCCCAAGAAATGCTGTTGGTATTCAAGTGACCAAATCCTCCATATTGAAGCTTTGATCTTTTAAGTATTTCCAGGGTAGGTTAAATTCTTTACTTTGATTCAGAAATTGACAATTTGCTGAGGAAATCCCTGAAGGCATATGTCAAAGGAGTAGCCTGAGAAAAACAGGGTGAAAGGGTTGAGTTTAATTCACTCTGATGGCTAAGTCCACATGATCAAATCAGGAAGAGCTCTGTGGACTCAGTTATAGTAAAACACTATTGCCCCATATTTCCTCTTCATAAACTAAACTAAATAAGAGATAAGGATTGGAAAGCTGAATCTGATTCAACCAACCACTGATCTCGAAGGAAGGCCCGAAAGAGGAAATTGCTACAACTATTACCAGTAGTTCAACCTTTACAAAGCTGTGTTGCCAATATCGTTGTAATCAAGCAGTGACTGACTGAGGGTTGCGGGGTGGGGGTGAAAGGCCTCATTGGACTCTATGAAAGTTTTAATAGGAACAGAACCAGATGCCAGATACCAGGAGGAGTGTACTTGTTTAACTCCTGTGTTCACAAGGAGCCTGGGGTCCAGTCCCAGTCCTCACAAGTTTCTGCTAATGTACATGGGATAAATATGAACCAATGTGTTCAGATTTAAGGGATACAACTGGTAATAGGCTTCAGGTAACCTACAAAAAGGTAGGTGATAAACACAATAGAAAGAGAGTAGGTAGAGACATTTCATTTTTGAAGTTGATTGTCAGGACCCCTTACATTTACCCCAATTGCAGAAAGTTCCCTGCAGCCTAGAATTGAAATAGAAGTTTCAAAACTATGTTGACAATTTGTCTCACACACAACTTAAGAAAATGCCACTGAACTGGTTTCTATACAAGAGGGGCTTTATCTCTCTCTGTGCATGCCAAATTGCAGGGTATTATCTTGTGGGGTGTCCCTGGATCAAATTTCCAAGAAACTGGAGGAAAATGTACAAATTCGTCAAAGTTAAATACAAGGCTTTGGCAAAATATACAAAAAGGTTAATTTAGGTCCTGCAGAATGAGCCCTCTATAAACACACAGATTCCCTAAAGAGGAAACATGGACCACAGGGGTAAAGTAAACCAGAGGCACAAACTAGCTGATTTGAGAGGACAATACTTTGCTTATATGTTACACACTCCTTATTCCCCTTCTCCCTCCCTACAAAGTCAGCCAAAGGTAGGACAGTGTCAGCTATTTGTGGGGTGGGACATTTCAGGACTTCATAAGTAAAAGCTGTCATTCCTCAGGCCAGCCAAAGACACAGTCATCCTCAGGACTAGAGGCTTCACACTGCCCAGGAAAGGCTGCATGGTCAAAGTGTATGCCTCCGCCTGTCACATTGCAAACTGTAAAAGACAATTTTAGATACAAGACACAGTGATCAGTGTGTTATAAAAGGGCCTTTTGTACAAAATTAGCCAAAACAACATAACACAGGTTTGTAGTTTCAACCCTTGGCTCTGTTTAACACTATTATTGATTATTGGAGTAATTTACTTTTCCTGTTTTCTGTGAGGGATGTGGTTAGAGGGCATGGTAGTGTTTAATCCTCCCCAAAAGAGCTCGAGCATAACTGGATTAATTCAGGCAGGAAATTGCCCTAAATAATATCCAACCACAGGAAGTAGCATGAAGTTAAATCACTGGACTCCACATATGCAACACAAGTGCTTTCTATAAACTCTTGTGCTAGAGTGTCCAGCCTGGTAAATGGCAAATGGTGTGAACCACAGCTCAAGTTTAACGTGGTCTCAAGGCTTATATATGCAGCTGACGTTTTCTTTGACGTTAATGTTGCAGTCCAATCATCTATCAAACTACTTTTAAAACCTATCATGCAGGTTTGACTCTATACTAACAATTAACCCTGATACTTATGATGTAGGTTTTTTTTTTTTTTTTTGTTATTTCTTACACAGAACGCCCTCGAGCTGGAGTGCATTTAAGAAAGTATTAAGCTAGCGGTTCACTTAATTACAGACTGCTCAATGAAAGTGGTTCTTTTCCAGCAAATAGTCAGAGCCTGAATAGACTGTAAGGTTCTATGTACCGCTCGATTCTGTCTTCGGCATAGCCCCCATGGACGGAGTAACCGTCTCACTGGAAACATTTTGCTGACTCCAAGTCACAACACCGCCCGGCTGGGACTGCCAAGTTATCAAACGCGGTGAACTTAACCGAAAGAAGATGCCCCCTTCTCGTTTAACACCTCTCGAAGACGTAACGGCTTTTGTTAGATGTGGTAAACACCCAGTTTCAGTGAGCTAACAGCCTAAATTTACAGACTGTCGGTTAACAAGTACGCTGAGCTAACAAGCTAAGGATCACATACCAATCACCTCGTGTAGCTCATAATCATCTTTGTTGATGGACCAGGGTTGGGAGCTCAGGTCCTCCGACATGGCTGAGGAATTCGTTGAGGCCGAACTATCTGTGAAACGATGGTGAATCCAAAGACTCTGCGTAAAAAGAAGTCAAAGTAATCCAAACAGAACCAACAAGGGCGACACTTCCCCTTCTTTGCGAATCCTGCAGCACTCCTGTCATTCCCAAAGTTTGACACAAGCCTCGCAGCCCCGCCTACCGCATTCCTACTGAGCTAATGTGGACGTTCCCGGCAGACATATTGAGTGTGGGACGCTACACTATACTCTGCTTCGACACCCCGCTGTTATCAGCAAAGATACATTTACTGGCAATGGACACTTGTCAGTCACCAGTTGTACTATGACATATCGTTACAGCTTGATTACATATGAAGACAGTAACAAAAACATCAAAAAAAAAATACTCTAAACGTAAAACTAACGACTGCACTATGTATAGATAGCATGTATTTTTTAGTCAAACCATTACAAAGAATTTCATTTAAAACTTGCCCCAAAGAAGCAAAATCTTTTACTTCCGCCACATCTATGATGGCGGACTATGTGAGAGTTTAAAAAAGCCCCGAGTTAGGCCTTTCAGGTAATTACTTTAACGCGGGAAATAGATCAATCCCCCCCTCCTTGTCGGCTTAGCATATTTTGTCTTATATATTATCCCGCAATGTAATTGAAATAAATACTTTGTCGGTGCCGTGAGAGGCGCAACAGAGCGAGAAGTGCAACCTGACAGGATAAACTCAGGGCCATAATCCAGTCCACTGAACGTCTGAAAAGAGGCGTTCACTTCCAGGAGCATTGTGCCTTCTGATTGGACAGAATAGCGTATGCTGCTCGCTGATTGGATATTTATGCCTGAACTGCAAAATGCACATCGCCCTTATTTCACTTTACTGCATTCTAGTAGCGACACCTGTGGTTGATTATTTCATAACATGAAGGTCTTGCACAATCACGACACATCCTGGAGAACTACAGCAGACACAATGCAGTCATGACAGCACAAGGAATTTAAAAATGAAACTTATGTAAAGACCTTTATTTGGGAAAATTACATTCAAATCATGTGTTCAAGGCACAGATAAAATATGAAATAAAAGTGTTAAATATACAACAGTAAAATTTGAGACATTACAGTAAAATATAATTTTTTTTTTTAAGAAATGAGAGAACAGTGTTGACAGTCAGTTTGAGCAAGTATGTGAACATATCACTCACAAAACCTCTTCCCCTCTGGGTTCAATCTCATCTAGAAGTTGAGGAAGTGGCTGGTCCACTCACACCACCACACACACTAAAAAAAAAACTCCTAAACAGAGCATTTGGCGTTTCTCTCCCAGTTACAAACATCTCATCCAGCATAACTTGCACAAATATACAGAGACACAACCTGTGGCACAAGAAGAGCACTATTGTGACTTGGCATTATTCTTCCAACAAGAAAAGAAAATTACAAATGCAGTAGTGAAATGCATGCTGTGCTCAGTAAATGATGCATGGATTCAGAAGCCAGGTGGACTAGCATTTAAAGCAGTAGCATGTATGTATCCGTTATGTTTGGACACTGTTCAATGTAATTTTTCAGATAAAACAATAAGCACTTTTGGCACATATCTTATACCTCATATACCTTGCTCCATTACTTTGGAAGGGAAAGCGCTTTGGCCAGTCGTACCCAAAACCAGGCCTGTGTGCAAGGCCGGGTGTAGTCGCATACTGTCAGGAAGCGTAGGATGCTGGGGAATGGCTTTGTCATTGGCTTGTATACCACTGGAATGAGCCGTTTCCTTTGAGCACCTGCAATAAGAAAAAGGTTAGTTATTCAGTATGTTAGACAAAACTCAATCTGTACAGGACAAGAAGCTGTTTTATTGTGTTTGTGTGGCGTTTTTAATTTTACATGCAATATTAAAACTAGGCTGATGAAGCTACTTAACACAAGCAAAATGTAACTTACCAGGACAGAGACTGAGAGCAAACTTGGTCTGAAAGTCACATGCATCACTGTCAAGGTATTCATCAGAAATCACCGCCACCATCCTCTTACACCTGCAGAAACAGTCATATAGCAACACAATATGAAACATCATTTTTCACCAGTGGTTTGTCTTGATCGTACGGCCTCATGTGACTTTCTGTATGTAATTTTGAGCTAGTTCAACTTCCTAAAATGACTAAAACCTCCTCTTGGAAACAAATAATGAGTGCAGAAATGTACCACATTTTTTATTGAACTCATCTGCAATAATTATAGCAAACACACAATCATGCGGAAGTCTGTGTTGCTAAATTAGTATAACAAAGTTGTGTAACATGCAAACATCTTGTGGCTCTTCTTTGATTTTTGCTGTTTGTTGCACTGAGAAGATTTTAGTCTGTGCATCTGAGAAGACCCTGTGTGCTAATGTGTTCTGTCAAACTGTCACGTTAAATTAAATAGACAACACACACCTCTTCTCAATGAGCTCACTGGTGATGGTCCACACACAGTCGCCTGGGAGGACGTCTCGGTCGAACACACACAGTTTAAGCTTGTACTCTGTCTGTTCCAACTCCCGAATCATCTCATGGACAAACTTGAAGTCGCTTTGGCAGTAGCAGATGAATGCATCAAACATCTCTGGGGCTACAATTCAGAATTCATGTTTAGTTCATTTTGCCTGCTTTTAAAAAAATTCTATACATTTCAACACACACCTAAAAAAAATCTACAGAAAAGAAAAGTGTTCTTCAAACTTAAAATGCAAGAAATTGAAGGAAATGATGCAGGCAGCAGAACACAGCACAAGCTGATTTTGTCGCATTAGGAGATAAGATGAAGCTTTTCCTGTGTGATGATACTTTAGCACATAAATT
This sequence comes from Ostorhinchus rueppellii, assembly GCA_030068375.1. Taxonomy (NCBI): domain Eukaryota; kingdom Metazoa; phylum Chordata; class Actinopteri; order Kurtiformes; family Apogonidae; genus Ostorhinchus; species Ostorhinchus rueppellii. The sequence goes on from JAQQZY010000014.1 coordinate 21,090,675, forward strand.
AATACTCCAAGTTTGAGCAAATATACTGGTTGCATTAGAATGTGACAAACTGAAGAATTGAAAGAACAGGAAAAAAGCCGTTGCCACAATGTATGGAGGCAATCCTGAAAAATGTGTGCAATCTAAACTAATAGAAGCAATGTTTTGCTGAGTAATACAAGTATTTCTGAAGTGACGCAATTAACACTGACTGATATTTATCACACTGGTCTACATTTTTTTTTCTTTTTTTTTTTTTAGAAATTATCTGCCTCAGAGATTAAAAGTGCTTAGTCTTACATAATTTATTAAGAAGAGCAGGAAAACAAATGATAAAAGTGCTGGTACGCAGAAGTCTTTAATCTATATGATAGAGTCATTATTCATATTTATCGATTTATATACATTTATACAATAGATTTATAAATCTTCTAGAAATAACCAGAGGTGAATGCATTGTGATGTGCAGACTGAGTTTTTAAGTAGATCTTGCAGCTCTGAGACAAACATTCTTCTTGAGTAAAATCCAATCTCTCATTAATTCTCAGAATTTCAAATTTTGACCCATGATTGTACCTTTTTTCTTTTTTTTTTCCTTTTACAATTTAATTACAGGCCTCCTGCATTTTTGGCTTAATATTTCTTTATTAAATCAAAATTTCACTACTTTTTTCTGGAGGCATAATACTTGACTTGTAGACCAGTGTTATTTTCATGGTAACAGGTGTGTCCAGTACAGTGTTTTTCCTGGTGATACAGACCTTCAGGGTCATCACCCAGAGTGAGGGCAGGATTGCGGGAGACACAGCTGTCTACTTCAGGGACCTGAAGTGGGGGCTTGGCCTCCTCCTTCTTCTTGTCAAGATACTTCTTGACATCTTCATCTACACATTAAACAGGTGTTTGAGAAACAGATACATGCACAACATAAACTGCATAGATTGACTCAAATGCATCCTGAGCTTCAGTAGCTTTGGCTTGATCGTACAGTCACAGTTAATCTAAATCAAGGGTGTCTAATATACAGGCCAAAACTAACCTGCTAAAGGGTCCAATCCAGTCTGTGAGATGAACTTGTGAAATGCAAAACTTACACTAAGATATTAGCAGTCATGAATGTCAAACTCAATCTGGGCCTATACAGCCCAAATTGACCACAAATGGGCCAGACCAGAAAAATACTATAATAATAATAACCTATATGACAACTCCAAAATCCTCTGTGTTTTAGTGTAAATATGTAAATGTTTCAAGACTATTTGCACTTACAAACAATCCTTTCACACAAAACATGAATAACATGGAGTGTCTTAACATCCTCAGACCCAGTAAGTAAAAGTTTTAGCTATTTTACATGAAATAATTGCTCGTCTGTTGCAACAATTTTATTTAATGTGGACAGCTTTTTTTTTTTTTTTTTTTTTTGAGTAAAGCTGTGAAACTCTTGTCCACTACAGAGGACACAAATGCATTGCTGGGTTTCAGCAGGTTCAGAGAAGTGAGTGCAATTTTAACAATGCAAATGTTTTGTGACTTTATAGGTCCACTGTGATCTGTAAGTTTTAATGCACGTGTAAATCCTAAACTGACATATTCTATTGTAAATTGCACTTAATTCCAGGTTATTCATGAGACTTTGTAAATGTAAACACTTTCATAATGTAATTTTACTTTTTTCACTCTCACACACAGACAAAAGTGTGGAGTTGTTGAACATTATTTCTAGGTTATTATTATGACAGTATTTTAGTGATCTGTCATATTGGGCTGCATGTGGTCCTTTAACTAAAATGAGTCTGACACCCCTGATCTAAATGAACAGATATACAAAAAAAATATTGCACTATTGTCAGACCTGCTGCTGTTACTGTCACATCTGAGGCTGTTCTGATCCATTATTCATCTCCTCACTTCATAACCATTACTGATCGCACCTGCTATTGTAAATACCCTTATGCACATTATATTAATGTGCTATAGTTTATTCTTTATATCACCTATTTACTCTCATTCTATTTGACCTCTTTTTTAAAAATATGCAAAGATTTTTACTTACAAGGCGAGAGAGAAACAATATAATTCTTTTATGTCCTATGCATCTAGTGCACTGACAAATACATCACAAAAAATAACATTTTTGAATGTTTTAATACTTGAATGTAATAAAGGGAATCTAAGCATGTTTGACTTCCTTAAGTGTGAGGATGACACTTAATATTGCAGAACAAATTTTAGAAAAAGTCAACTGAAATATAAAATTATAAAATAATAATAAAACATTTATATCACCTATAAGAGGACGCAGATCCACGACTATGTCCTTCCTGTCCACTTCCACTAGGATGGACAACAACCTTTCCACGGTGGCATTAGAGTTCCGCGACTCCCAGTCCCGCAGAACCATCAGAGTGGGGTTTCTGGACCCTTCAAAGTTTTTTATTTCCAAGTATGAGAAGTCCATGTGTTCTGCAACGGCCATCCAGTCCGAGGCCACGGCGGTTTTAGGATTTAGATAAAGCCCCAACTTTTTTCTAACACTCATATTTAGTGCAGTAAGAGGAACAGAGTCCAAAGGGAGGTCGGAGTCAGACATGTTTCCACAGGATCTCCTTAACACGACAGAGGAAAACTAAAAGATTAGAAAAGGACAACCATTACACTGTCACGTCGAAGTCATTAAAAGATTTGTAACTTTCCGAATGTCCACACTGTACCTGTAAAAGAAGGAAGTGATGTCAATTGGTCATCACTGTGGACTACGTCACATGTGGGCGGAGTTACCGCTAACGGGCTGCAAAAAAAAAGCACACTTCCGCATGATTGACATTGCAGCTGTAAACTAATGTGTGCCACAGTGACCTAAAAGCGAGAGCCAGATCCTCTTTATAGAAAAAAAAACAACCCAAAAAAAATAACATGTACTGAGGAGTTTCTCTTCCTTTTATTCACAACTGTTTTAACAATGTAATCCCTGGTGTAGGTATGTGGTGAACGTTCTGAATATATGGTGTTTTAACCTCCTGAAATCCAGGAAAACAAACTTTTTTTTTTTTAACGTTAAACAATTGTCTTGATTTTTTTTTTTTACATTAAACAATTGCCTTGATTGGAAACTGAAAATTGCAACAGTTTTTTTCTGATATACATTTAAAATATTTTTTATTGATTGATTTATTCATGGGATGTCCTTTATGGAAGCGTATTGCATTCACACACAAAAAATAAATTCGGCTCAGTTTTATTGAATCAATAAGATAATTATCTCTTAATTACGAGAAAAAAATAAGTTTTAAAAAATTTGGCTCTGTTTTTCTGAATTATTATGAGATATGGTTTTCTAAAGGGAAAAATGGATCTGTTTTTCTAAATTAAGGAGATAGTGTTCTATGGGAAAAAAAAAAATTGGGCTGTGTTTGTGTGCCTCAGTGGGACAGTGGGGCCTCAGTCCATTAATAAAACCTGAAACCGGTGGAACTGGACTCTGTCTGGGGTCTGTTTCCATTTCACAAAGGGAGCTAACTCAAACCACAGGAGGGCTAACTCTTTCCCATTTCACAGACAGACGGAACTCTCGGTCAGTTGACATAGTAACAGACACTATGAACCGAACCTGGACCCGACCCGACTCATTTCAGGGTTAACAGACTCAGAGTTTTCACTAAACCTGCTTTGTGAAACGGACCCTAGACAGAGTCCAGTTCCACCGGTTTCAGGCTTTATTAATGGACTGAACAGACAGGAACTAAAGTTGATGTGTATGTCGGACGGTGACTGCTTTTACCGTTCACTGCTTGGATAGAGGCACCACTGTCCCACTGACAGTGGTATGACAGTACTGGCAGTATCTCCTTAATTCAGAAAAACAGAGCCAATTTTTTTAAACTTATTTTTTCCTCATAATTACGAGATAATTCTCTCATTAATTCACAAAAAAAATTGGCTGAATTTATTTTTTTTTGTGTGTGTGAATGCAAAATGCTTCCGTAGTCCTTTGCAATTGACAGTTTTTTTTAAGCAGAACTGTCAAATGTTTGTCCCCTATAAAGGACAAAAATACGTTGTTGGATCTCTGGAGGGTAAATATTCATAGAAATTCAACCATTTGCTCAACAGGGGAATTTTCAACCTGGGCTGATAGAACAGAACTAGTTCTTTCCACACACATCTGAGCATGCTCAGTGCACCCCACCACTTGTGGTGGGAGGCAAAAAAAAGCAGAGCAGTGAGATGACTGGAAATAAAAATAGTTTTTTTTTTTTACTGTTTGCATCGTGGTGATTTTCCTTTATTTTATTCACAAAGTTTGTACAGAATTTTAACCATGTAAGTGCTTTTAGGAGTTGAACCTTGTGCCAAAAAGCAGCTGGACTGATTTAGAGAGAGGCCCAAAACAAAAACTACTGGGCCAAACTTGAAATACTTGTTCAGTGTGTTCCAATTCACACTTCACGCTCAACATCCTAAATCTCTTATTGATGCACATTCTAAGTGTCCTATTTAGCAAAAACCTATAAATTTCAATTCTTCTCTTTGTCCTTTTCTGTTATTCCACCTGTTTTGACCCTAAAACACACAGTAAAACAAGACCCCTGAAGAGCAGGAATACAAACACATACTCAGAGCAGCTTTTAAGACACTGAAACAGATGCAAATTCACAGCAGCACGTTTACCTGAAATAATGTCTCTGGTGTTAAAGGGTTAACAACCTTTCCTACACATGCTCAATTTTATAACTGACAAAAACATGGAGATCATTATTTAATCAAAAGCTAAACAGAATTTACTGCACTAAGTTAAAAAAACAAAACAAAAAAAAAAAAACACTCCCAAAGCCTTCTATTTACACAATTTTTATTTTACAACTTTAAACTTTACATGCATATTCACACAGCATCTGCAAAAAGATCATTAAAAGTGATCCATTCCATCAAAACAAAATCAGTGTGGCTTTGAAACTAAACCACAGCATGGCAAGAACATCCATAAAAGGAACTGTCTGTGACATTTGTCTTCTTGAGAACTAAAAGAAACTGAAACAACATATCAGTGTGAAAACAACTGTCACATTCTGTAGAAAAGGTGGTTTCATCTTCTGTTAATGCGTCACATGTTTTTACTTCTGGAGAAATAAAAATCGATGCCTCTGTCTCGATGCTGTTTGGGGGTATGAGATGGGCCTTTTTTTCCCCTGGATGAAGGTCCCGAGCCACTCTAGAAAGAAGACACAGAGGGACAGAGCTTACTGTAAAATGCCTTTCATTCATATAAAGTAAAGATGACATGTTTGCAGATATAAAGCTAGAAACACTGATACCGGTACAGATTCTGTGTTTATGTTGCTAAAAGACAGGAAACTGACCGAACTGATCTCCCTGAATGCTTTTAAATCCAAACTCAAAATACACTGCCCGGCCAAAAAAAAGTCACACATGCAATATTTGACTGCACCACCTTTGGTTTAGATTACAGGAAACATTCACTGTTACAATTTTTTTGCCTCATAATGCTTATGTAGTGCCACAATAAGGTTCATAATATATTTTTCATCCATAGTTGCATTCATTTCTGATTATTGATGATAGAGAATCAGGCCCCTCAAATCAGAATCTGGACTTTCTGTTGGCTAATCCATGTGTGGAAATGAAGTTTCATTCTCCCTGAACTGTTCGGTCACATACCTGATGACCCTGATCAGTCCATTGTCCAATCTTTTTTTTATGTTAAAGACATGAGAGGATACTCACTGCATCAGTTAGAGTTAAATAAACAGCCTGGCCAAAAAAATGAATAAATAACAGCCTGGATTTACCTCAGCAAATAGTTCCAATCCTTTCATCTGTAAATTTGGCAGTGGTTAAGAACGGTTCAGCTGGAACAGGTTATTTAACTCTAACTGCAGTGAGTGTCCTCTCATGTCTTTAATGTCTAAAAGATTGGACAAAGCCAGGATTGACCAGGGTCATTAAGTTTCTGACAGATTGGTTCAGGGAGAATGAGACATCATTTTCACACAAGGATTAACCAACAGAAAGTCCAGATTCTAATTTGGGATGTGATGAAAAGACATTTAAAGGATGGATATGTATATATCACATGCATATCTATTTATCTGATACTTTTCCTTTTTATTCTGTTGGTTCTTCTTTATTCTGTCCTGTAAACTGCAGCATTATGGAGTCTAGGAAAAATTTCCCCACAGGGACAATAAAATATATTTTATCTTATCTTTTAGAGCAGTGGTCTCCAATCCTGGTCCTCGAGGGCCGATATCCTGCGTGTTTTAGATGTTTCTCTCTTCCAACACATCTGACAGTCATTATCAGGCTTCTGCAGAGCTTCATGATAGGCTTATTATTTGAATCAGGTGTGTTGGAAGAGGGATACATCTAAAACATGCAGGATACCGGCCCTCAAGGACCAGGATTGGTGATCCCTGTTTTAGAGATTGAGCGCTTCTGGCCCACAGTGCACATGACTATAACTGGAAATCTTAGAATAACACAAACTGCAGCACAAAACAGCATTTTGCAGCCACATACTACCTACTTCCCATTTCTCCAAACACCCACCGCTTTGCTGTTAACATGTCTGCTCCATTCAGGTGCGATGATGATGGGAGTGGGGTAGGTGTCACCAAGGGTCACATGAGCGTGTGACAGTGCAGCTGTACTGAGGGTCCAGGGTGTGTGTACGTCAGAGCCCTTCAAACCCCTCAACTCTGGAACCCACTGTCGCACATACTCCCCCTGCAGTGAACAAACAGCCCATTAGTGATTCATAAATCAGTGAAATGCACTCACCTTCTTTCATCACCGTCGTGCGACAGCAGCATCATGGACAAAATGTGACTCAGGCATTTCTTCATTGTGGTGTATTATTTGTGACAATGCAGAGGATGCTAAAGGGAAAGGAAGTTAACAAGTTCCTCAAACATACATTATTGTCATAGTCCAGGCCTTGTTTAATCATGTTGAACTTCCTGTTCTCTCTGGGGTCGTTTCCTATTCCAGCGCTGTACAGCCAGTTGCCATAGTTGCTGCAAACGTCATAGTCGATCTGGGGTGGAAAAATTAAAAATAATGAAGCAAAGGCAAATGTGAGTTTCATCATCAACACACAAAAAGCTCTTGGGTTGTACTTTAAATAGACTATGTGGACAAAAGTAATGGGACACATTGAATTCAGGTGTTTCTTTTCTAACAGGAGTCTAGGATACAAAACAACAACAAAAAATGTCATAATATAGTTTAACATTGTGATAAATATTATTACATAGCAGTGGTTAGTTCTGTTTAAATTATCTTTGCTCCCAAAATGCCTCAGATATGTTTTTTACTTAATTTCTCTTAACACTAAATATATATATATATATATTTTTATCCATGATTATGATTTTAAATGTTCAACTTCTAGATCTTCAAAATATTTTTCATGCTCTGTCTGTAAATAATAATTCTCTACCACAACCAGCCATCTAGTATCATCAAATCTCAGGAAGAAAAATCTCCCAATAAACTGTAAGGAAGTATTGATGTTTATAAATTATATAGATAAGAATACTAGGCCACATCATGGCTAAAGTTTGCTGATTTGAGATATAAACATGAATATTTCCTTAAAGTTTGGGAATTTTTTCCTTCCTAAGTGAGATGTGAAGAAAGTAGGTGGTTGGTTGTGGTAGAAAATTATTATTTATAGTCAGAGCATGAAAATCTTTTTATAAATTTAGACGTAGAACATTTAAAATTGTAGTCATGCATAAAAAAACTCAATGTTGAGAGAAATTAAATTTAAAAAAACCAACAACTCAGGCATTTTAGAAGCAAAGATAATTTAAACAAAACTAACCACGGCAATGTAATGATATTTATCCCAATGTAAAACTATATAATGGTATTTGTCGTTATTGTTTTGTATCCCAGACTCCTGTTAGAAAAGAAACACCTGCATTCAATGTGTCCCAGTACTTTTGTTCCTATATTGTATAATCTCAATCAACTGCATTACAATAATAAAGTAATGTCATGAGTTTCAAACAGTTTTACTATTAAATCCTGGTGTATATTTCTCACCAGCATGTATTCAAACCACTCGGCTCCCATCCTCCAGTCCAGGCCCAGGTCTTTGGTGAGGAAACTGGCCACGTTCTGCCGCCCTCTGTTGGACATGAACCCCGTCATCGCTAACTCTCTCATGTTGGCATCCACAAAGGGTACTCCAGTTCGTCCCTCTGTCATTCAGCAAGTACATTTTTCACAAACTTTTGATCGATTTTCTCATGTCTCTTTTGGAAGTTATATTTTTGGAGCTGAAAGGATAGAAAAATAAACAGCACAAACCTTTCCACGCATCGAAATGCTTCATATCTTTCTTCCACGGCACAGATTTGTCTTGAAGTCCTGAATTAAAAATCACCACGAAAGATAATCATCATTACATTCCATATTCATTCATGTAAAAAAATAAATAAATAAATAAGGCAAGGACTGAAACTTATTTTACCTTTGATGTGAAACAATCTGTTTCCGTACTTGACACCAACAAACTTAAAGTAATCCCTCCACAAAAGTTCAAAAATGACCCTGAAAGAAAGAAGCAAGAAATAAAAACTAGTCGCTATAATGAATAATTGATTTCAGTTTCATGCATGTACAGAATAAAGATCATTTTGCTGACATTTTTTCTCACAATCAGTAACAATCCTGCATTATCTAAACTACCCATAACACCAACAATACCAAAGAAGTAAAAATATATATATTACAAACAGTAAATACATCAATAATCGCTTCGTATTTTACATCTGAAGACTTTATGAAACTCAACAGAGCCACTAAATTAGTGAGTTCATTCTGTAGTTTGACTCCAATATTTGACTTCAGCTCTTACTTTACATGTTTTAGTCTGAATACAAACAGGTGGGTTTTGTGGAGGCAGCATTAGAACAGCTTTTGTATATCCCCAGTTATTATTATCATTACCTGAATGTTTTTAATCTCACTTATCTACACGCTCCAGTTCTTTCTGAATGCAGACTCACCAATATGTGCTCTGATTGGCTGTCCGCTCCATCTCATACTGCTTGATCTGATGGTAAATATATCTGGGTGAAATGCAACCAATCGCCAACCTGCAGAACACCAACGCAGAACCATTACACATTCACCATATTAACAGTAATTACAGAATTGTGTAGAAGTCTTAGGCCACCTTTAGTTTTGTTGTTTTTACAGGGCTGAAATGAGCATACATATTTATTTCTCATTCTATTTTCTTCAAATACTACAAGAAAGTATAGGAATTATAAGAAGAGCCTTAAAAAGACACACAAAAGACTGAACTGAATGGCTTCTAAAAGTTAAAGCCACTATTTGGGTTGACCCCTGACCCCATGACAAGAAGCAGCACAAACAGAAACATCGACATGTGTTGGATGAAACCTGGTATAAAACATCTGAAAATTAAATTGAATACATCTCATATTGTCTAAACCATGGGTGCCCAATCTTGGTCCTGGTGAGCTACTATCCAGCATGTTTTAGATGTATCCCTCTTCCAACACACCTGATTCAAATGATCACCCTATCATCAAGCTCTGCAGAAGCCTGATAATGACCGTCAGGTGTGCTGGAAAATGGAAACATCTAAAACATGCAGGATAGTAGCTCTGGAGGACCAGGATTGGGCACCCCGGGTCTAAACAAAAGGGTTAAAAACATTAAACGCAAAGGGAGGTCACACTAAATACAACCACTTTGGTTTATGGAGGCTGTTTTTCCCTGAAACTTTAGCTTTTATTGCTGTACATTCTTCCCATATATCCAGACTGAATCTTAATATAGTGACTGAGACATGCATATATGTGGTTATTATAACTTGACTACACCAGCAAATCTAATATTGACAGAGGATTTTTTTCACAGTACTGTACTTAAATAAACTGTTAGACTCTCATGCTGTGTTCCAGGCAACTTTGTAGTGTTCTAGGCAAGTCATGCCAAACTGCCTGAGGGGAAGGAATTGTGGTAAGTAGATGTAAACGAACCAGCATGGCCAACTGTACAGGGTTTATGCTCATTTACAATCCTTTCTATCACCAGAGGTGCTTGCTCTTTGCTTATTTGAAGGAAACAGGAGGAAAAACAACACATACGGCAAGAGAAACTGTTATACCTTTTATGTTACACTATTTTTATACGTATTTGGTATTAATTTATTCATGCACTCAATGGACTGAAAACTAGCTAATGCTAGAGTAGCTGTTGATTATGCAGAACATCTGCAGATAAATATCGTTCGAGAAATATCTTGTTTTAATAAACAATTTGACAAAACACCACATCAATGGGGGTCATTATTGTTGTTACACGGGCTATATGACATCAGAGCATGGAAGTGGTCGTACATAGTAGCTCACAGGTGGGAAGTCACAGGTTTGACTACCTTTCCAGTATATTTTCACTGGTAGAATGTTGGAAAAACACAGATTATGGGTTACTTGGAGCATCAGATAATGATCATTTAACAATGAAGACAATAACAAAATTGTATTTTTATTGCTGTACACACTGCCCATACATCCAGATTGGAACTTACCATCTCATTGAGATTAAGAAACTCATATGTGTGGTCATAAATCTAATGTTGGCCCACAGTGTACATGACTATAAATGGAAATCTAAAGGTAAAACTTAGAATAACACAAACTGCAGCACAATACAGCACAATGCAGTGACGTACTATTTACTTCCCATTTCTCCAAACACCCACCACTTTGCTGTTAACATGTCTGAGCCATTCAGGTGTGATATGTGGTTTATGTAACTTTACTACACCAGCAAATCAAATATTAGCACAGGATTTTTTTCACAGCACTGTACTTAAATAAATTGTTCGACTCAAATAACCATTTAACGGTAAAAAAAAATGACATAATAGAACTCACCATGGTGCAAATTTAGTGGAATAGTCAGCCCCTATCAGGCCATTACGGGTCTCCTTGTAAGTAGCTACTGCATTCTGTACAAAACAGACAACATTTATGACACCTATTGTCAACATTTCACTTTATGTGTAAACAGTGTCTGTGTGTTAGCGAAGCTGTGCTCACAGTGTCCCAGAAATAGTGTTTCAGTCTGGCCAGAGCATCACTCTCTCCACCACAACAGGGGAAGGCTGAACGAGGATCAGTTGGAGGCTCTATTAAAGAGAAGGAAAGAGAGGATTTCAGCATTCATATATTACAACACCCGGGATGCACATTAAAACACACAGAACCATAAAAACTTAATCATATACATGGAAACTGAAGCTGTGCGCTAGAGTGCTGGCACGTAATGAGAAAAATCTGTACTCAGCAGTTTGCCTATTTCATTATGACAACAGCAGCAGTGTGGATTTACTTTATAGATGCATTTATGTTTCCCTTTTTGCACATAAGAAAATGTTCACGTTTTAGGCTGCAATCACAGTTTAATAATGTGTGAAATTTCTCAAGAAAGAAGACACATCACTGAACACCTTAAACAGCGATCATCAACAAAGGGGTCACAGAATTAGCTTCATCTCCATATTAAAGTGAGTCAAAAACAGCTGAAATCATTACAATAGGAACACTTTACTGAGCCCAAAGTGTGTGTTGAACCTGCAAGTTTAAAGATGCACTTACAGATGTTACAAATCCATCGGTGTCAAAGCTTATTTTCAGCAAACACCTTAAACATCTGGCCTTGCTTTGCCGGCTATGCACTGAATATTTAAAGGCTGATAGCTGAAGGTGAAACAGTGTTTTGTGTTTTATGAACAGAATGCAGCTTGTGTGGAATTTTCAAACAGGACTGAAGGTTACATTAAATATTTCACATGCGACTACTGAACATTGTGTTTTTTCTCAAGCACAATAATTGTGATCTATATAACAAAAGCCAAGTGTCCTCTGTGTATGTACATGCATGTGTGTGTGTGTGTGTGTGTGTGTGTGTGTGTGTGTGTGTCCGGTGATTCACACAAAATCTGGAAAGAGCCAACTGCTGCAGTTTGGCATCCTCATATATTTTTGGTCACGGAAGAGACTAGCAAAAATGGCAAGTTGATAGAACCAATATTTTGAGAGATATTAGCAATTTTGGAATACAATAGTCTTATAATCACAATGCTATGGCCAGAGTGCTTTGGCAATGACTGCTAAATAAATGGAGTACAGCATGCACAAATTCACAACCGCATAAAACTACCACATCTAGACACCGTGGATCCCCATGGTTCTCCGCGATTGTTTATAATAATTTGATTTAAAAAAAAAAAAAAAAAAAAAAAAAAAAGCCTGTAGAGCAACAGATTTGAACCATTACTATTCCAATCCAATCCAACTTTATTTATAAAGCACTTAAAAACAACCATAGTGGACCAAAGTGCTGCACAGAACACTAGAAACACAATACAAATTAATAAAAGCATAAAAAAATGTAAATCAAATAAAATGAAATAAATAAAACAAGTTAAAATATAAAACCATTACTCCTACTAACTACTACTATTCCTTGTGGAGGTTTAAGAGCATTTCTAATTGGACTTAAGTATCTAATTAGTGTTGAATACTGCCTGTGTTTTGTTCACAGTGATATAGGCCAGTAATAACAGCAATTTTGTAAGAGTGAAAATATTAACTAGACAGTGAATGACTACAAACCCTATGACTTCCACTGGTATGAATACTGAGGAAAATGAATCCAATCTTTAACTCTTTCATTCAGACAATATGAGATTTATTGCATTAATTTTCTGATGTTTTATACTAGGTTTTATTCAACAAATGCGAGATGTTTGTAATTGATTGCACTATTTCTTGTCATGAAGTCAGGGGTCACACTAAATAATCACTATAACCTTTAAAACCCATTTAGTTTAGTTTTTTGTGTGTCTTTTAGAGCTGTGCACATGATTCCTGTGTTTTTGTTATTGTACCAAATGAGATATAAATATGTAAATATGTATGCTCATTTCAACCCTGAAGCTAAGGGTGACCTTAGACTGTTTTGGTCAGTTTACCTGTCTGTTCCAGGTCCTCTGCAGTTGGAATGGCTCCTTCGTCCAGCCCCGGCGGTACAGGTTTTAGCTGCTCAGGCGTTGGAAATACAGGCCTTACTCTACTTTGGGTCTCCACCGCCTTCCTGAACTGCGTGTACACATCAGGTAACCTAACAGACCAGATGGAACACAGTCTTTAACAAGCTTTGAACACCTTTTAAATTACAGGGTGGGCCAGAAAGATTTACCCATCATTTTTTCTGCACTATTCAAAAATGCTTGCAGACAAACACAACAGACATTGAACACAATTTCCATACTTTATTCTCGTCCACCAAAAAGATTAACATCTCAATATGGCTGGCCTGAGCGCCACAGTGTCTCTGCATCAAGTTTTGTCCATGACTTCATCAAAGCTTTTTTCAAAGCAATGACACTGCTGTGAGATACTCTTGAGACCTCCATCTCCAGGATAGACCAGATCGCAAAGTCCATTGGATTGATGTGCGGACTTGACGGAGGGCACATGTTCTTGTCCCAGAAGCCAAGAAAGTACGACTTGCACCAGGCCTGTGTGACATGGGATGTGTGAGTGGGTGCACCATCTTGTGTGAAGATGCACTGATTTCCAAACACATTGGTCCACTGTGGCAACAGTTTTTCTTCAAGCATTTGAAGGTAGATCTGACTGTTCACTTTCACACCCTCCTGAGTGAAGACCAAAGGAGACCTTGAGCCATCAGATGCAACAGCAGCCTACACCATGATTCCAGGTGGCTTCTGATGATGGAAATGAGTTCTGCAGCCTTCAAGTAGGGGCTGTGTACTACCACTGCCTGAACCGTGAAGATCTTCTCATCAGACCAAACCAGGACCTTGTTTGCGGTACTCTGTATCTCCTGCAGTGTTTATCCTTCAACACCATACTTGAAACTCACTGGGAGTAAACAAATCGGGTACATCAAAAGTTATGCCTTTTGAGAGAAACGATCCAAAATTTTAAGCTTCTACAACAAAAGATAAGCAAACACTATACAGATGTACGATGGGTAAATCTTTCTGGCCCACCCTGTATATATAGTTAAAGTCTTGTCCCCATATTCTCAGGCAAATATGAAGATTAAAAACAGGATACTGCAATGCCGCGATGGTTTATTCAGGCAGGCTGTGTCGTCCCTCACCTGGACATGTGGTGAAATGGAAGATCATCCCTGTGGTAAAGTGTAGACCCCCAGCAGGTGTGAACTTTAACCTTCATCTGGGCACAAACATCCTTCACCTTTTTCTCCACATTCAGCTCTTCTGACGCTACCTGAAACATGAAAAAGGATATTAACATTCCTACAAGCGTCCTTTACAGCAGATATACACAAAGTAGTGATTATTATTATTACTTATTAAGATTAGAAACTATTTAAAGTTACTTCTTCATGGAAGGCCACAGTGCTGACAGAGCCCAGTTGCTTGATCAGGTCAGCAACCACGTCCTCTGGCTTTCCCCGTCTCACTACAAGGTTGCTGTATTTCGTATAAACATACACTGAAAGTAAGCCACAGTCATCACGATGTCAAGCAAGCTGCATCCTGGGTAGAGGGTTCCCTGCTTCCCCCCTTGCTGATTAGGGAACAGTGTGCATCAGATTTTTAATATAAACACAACTTCCTACAAGCCCAGGTGTGTCCTGAGCTGGTTATATTTATTTCAATAAAATCCTAGACAGTTAATGACAAAAACTCCAGAATGCAGTTGTAAAAAGCAACAAGATACACATAGATAAGTTACAGACACAAGGAAAAGGAGGGGAATATGAAGACAGAAGAAAGTGAAGACAGTTTGGTTACCTGCCCTTGCTGAGGAGAGTTTTTCTCAGATCACTGATGCTCTCCAATAAAAAGCGCAGACGGAAAGGCCCAGTCTTAGGTAAGTTGTAGTGGTAAGTCCCACCATAATGTCTGGGGTCGAAGCAGTACAGAGGGACTATGTACTCTGCATTTCTCTGAGCCCAGTGGAAAACCTGTATGTGATGAGTACAATGTCAGTACATCACCCAGAACTGAAACAGCAACCTTTTCAGATTAAGACTTAAGAAATTAATTTTATGTCAGCTACAGACCCAGATTTGCAAAAAAAAAAAAAAAATTCCATGTGGACAGTTTTACTTACTCTTCCATTGTGAAATGCAATACTCTGTATAACACCAATCATAAATAATATAATGATAAAGAAATTTCTGACAAATAATTTTACTAAAACATGAAATGACAGTGAACACAAACAAATGCCTGACCTCCTTCTTTATCAAAGACTCCACAAGATTCTTTATTGCACTTTCACTGTCTTTTATATTTGTCTTATGATGTCTTTTATGTTGTCATCTTTTACACTGTTTTAATCTTGTGGCACCTTTTATGTTATTTACTCATTTTCAGAAGACACCCTTTCAATATGTTAATAAGGACAATTATTTCATATATCATGTAGCAATTATGTATTTGACCAAATGATGATGAAATAGAAAAAGCTCCCAACCCTAAGATTGGAATAGGCAGCATTAAATCATATAAAGTCCAGTTATAAAACTAACCTCTATGAACAGTAATTTGCATCTGATAACATAAAAAAAATCTATTAAAATCTACTGCTCTTCAATTTTCACACTGTACAAATTAGTAGTGATGTGATGTGAGATGACTTTAGGTGAGCACAAAGAAACTTTCCTACAAAAAGAGATGAACGTGATAAAAATCTGACGGTGTGAAACTTCACACGATTCTCCCTGATGAGTACAGAACATAGAACTTCATGGAAAAAAGGAAGACACAAAGACGAAAGAACTTATAAGGGATATATCTGTGAGTTAGACTCTTATTTTGAAATATGTAACTGAGCAAACTGATGTCTGTCCTGTGAGCTGAAACTGGAACTGAGTGAATGTATTTTTCTGTATTGAACTGAAATGTATTTTGTATGGATTCAAGTTAAATGAGTATTATAAACTGGATTTTAATGTACAGGTCGGGATGAGTTTAAGACCCAAATAGCCGCCAATGATCAAAAGTATCTACTTATCTAAGATATTTAATAATCTTTGAACTACTAATTCTTTCACAACATGAAAATAGTTCCAGTAAAATGTAGTTTCTCACCTTTCATGGTCATCAGATATGGCCCTTTTTGGATGTTCAGAAGCTTCATAATGAACATGGAAACATTGTCATCACCCTCATCTGTCACTGATTCGTCACTAAAACTCATGTAGTTTGACAAATGAATGTGGTTGTAGAAACTCTGAAGTTCAGTTAATGAAATCAATTGTGATTTTTGGTGGAAAAAGTCACTTTTTCTTCAGTTTTCTCTGTTTTGATATAATAATCTGGATTTACGTTAAGCTTTAATTAACATCTATGTGACCAGTAAATTAACCATTAAAAAATACCAAATTTCCAGTGAACTATGCAGAGGGTAATATTAAAATAAATAGTAACAAATCACTTAAGAAAAAACTTGATGTAGAGAACAATCGTTTGAAAGTCCCCATAAAAATGTTACTTAGTATTAGCTTAGTCAGAAATTATTTTTTATTTTTGTACGTAATTTTTTTTAAAATCTGGGATTAATAGAGTAATCTGAAGATTCTGAATTCTGAATCTAAATTGTGGATTTATTTTTGTTTTTCCGGTCCACGATCGGAAGTTGATACTTTTATTCTGAAGGATGTAGACCGGAAATATTAGCTTACTTTTTGCAACATACCAGTATCTATATAATTGTCTAAAAAACAAAATACTTGGACAGTTTCAAATGTTTATTTGTTTTTTACTCAAAAACTACTAATGAAAGCAACTAAAATGTTTCCTCCGTTTAATAACAAGAGTAAAATAACGTATTAGTTTCATGAATGCAACAAATAATGGTTTCGTAACAGATTCAGTCGTACCTCATTGTCGTGAAGTCGCAGGTCGTTTCTTAGTAAACATATTATTGTGCGTGAAGTTGACATTTTTTCTTTTGACGGATGAGATACAAAAAAGAGGTGGTTGTTGTAGAAACACACGAAGTAGTCCGTCCGGGAGCTTCGTGCAGTGGACTCCTCCGCTCCCGCACCGAGTGGATCCGTCACGTTACCAAACACACGTTACAAAACGTGGAGTTTTGTAAGTTTGTTATTAAACACCTGCATCGTGCTTTGCGACTAGCTGGCTTGACATACTGCACATCCATATTGCCTTAGTTAAACTATATGCTTTTATAGTGGGCAGCGTACATTGTGTGTCTTTACTCTAACAGGGAATACATAGATGTAATTAAAATACATCGAGCGTGAACACATTACAATTCATTTTTCCCTTTATTTTGTCCTTTTCATCTGTACTAATATAATAATATATTGTATTATAAGGTATACAGACAATTTTCATATTTAGTATATGCAATATACGTCAGTTTTGCTAATCTCTTGTTTTTTCATTGGTATGACTGAATAGATGTAACTTTATCATTAAGGAAGCTAATTTAATGTCTAAATTGCATGAATGGGAGAGGGGGTGGGATTTAGTAAGTTTTCTTCTTCCCACTCCTTTTCGAGCATTACTTACTGAATTTGTTTTGTTCTATCTATCTATCTATCTATCTATCTATCTATATACAATCAGTACTGCTGTGTACTTGATTTGAGGTTTGTGATTTTGCATGATTATTCTTCATCTCTTTCTTAAACTTTATTTTATTAATCCTTTGCAGTGAATCTGCCCTTTATTCTGTCCTGCGCTACATTCTTCCCTGCACTATCCTCCAGTTACTACTCGTGCAGATCCACTCTTCCCATGCATGATGAATATACAGTAATACTGAGATTTTAAATTAATTTTTTTCTCTCTTATTTTGTCTATTGTTTGCCAAGTGCATTTCATTCTGCTCTGTACTATCCTGTTCCAAATTGCAAATTTCCCCATTGTGCTACAATAAAGGCACGTATGTGAAAAATGGTCTTATGAGCTTTAAGAATCTCATGCAGTTTGATCAGGAAATTACATACACATTCAGTCTTACATTTTTGCTTTATTAAGTTAAATGTACAAAAGATCAGATACATTTCATGTTTCAAGGCTTTGTCATTAAGACAAACGAAAACTGTCCCAATCAAAAGCCTCCGAGCCTTTTCATACCGCCTAACAGCTCTCCAAGAGACAATCATACATAATCCTGTCTAAATCACAGTACAATCTACTGTATTATGTAACTATTTCATCAAATAGATTTGTTTATAATGTAAAGTTTTCATACAAAAGTGCAGAACGATATGTATTTACAGTATATTCTTTTTCCATATAAAAGAACTAGAGCAAATCCTGTGTGCTCACTACTGAACAGCTGCTCACCTTATCAAGAAGCTTTCCGCTTTGGCAGTGAACATTTTGTTTACAAGCAGATTCAGGTAAGGCACTGACAAGGGTCCTAAAAGATTTGATCATTCTTTTTTTTTTTTTTTTAAGTGCCACTGTATTACAGCTAGCCACCACTTCTCCAGCACCAATCTTCCCAGTTTTTCTGTTAAACCTTTCACCTCCATCTCCACATTACAAAATACAGTATTTACCTCCAACTTTTCAACCTGACATTTTGGCTTCTTTTATCCCCCTAATCTTACATGACATTACACGGAATGAAGTGTGCCATCAAGTGGTCATTAAGTGGACCATTCATTTCATATGGTGTAGAAAAAGAAAAAAAAAAAGACATTGAACGGATTCATATTGAAGTAACAAATATGAATGGATATATGGGACACTTCAATTAAACATTATTGATGATGCCTTTCTGCAACGCATTGTGATGTCAATGCATCTTATTTGGTCTGTGCAGTCTACTGTGCACAAAGCTGCCATATAATAGACGAGGATATAGGACTCTGAGGTGACAAAGAAAATCCGACATGATTAATACTGTACATTTATTTAGCCCAAAGGTGTCAAAAATTTTTGTCTGTGCATCTTTTTCCATTCTCCTTTAAATATCTCTTTGGCCACTTCTGAATGGCAGAAAACTCACTGCATGGGAAGCTGGAATGGATGATTCCAACAATATTGTTGGTATTGCTTTAAAAACATTGCACACCAATGCAAAAGTTTGGTTCTTTTTTTCCTAGACATTGAATAAAACAACACAATTCTCCTTATGAAATTATAAAAAAGCATCAAATAGAAAAATATCTTCTCAGTTGATTATCCTGCATGTTGGAAATGTTTCAAATGCATGATATCAAAAGTGCAACGTTGACAATCCTTCTAAATGGGGTTGTGAATGCTGTGAAACTAGGGTACTGGTAACCCTCTTAGATGTTTAAAAAAGACATTCTTACTTACAAATTCTTATTGTAAGGCGTTGACAAAAATACATTTACATTTTGCAGGCGACAATAAAAACCATCTTCTAAGATGTCTTTGTATGTGTTATTGACTTATAGAAAAATATTTTACCTTCTCAGTTTTACTCACAGCTAACTCACGCTGATGAGTAACTTACAGTACTATCAGATGTGATCAATGTCACCAGTCAATCATGATTACATAGTGCCGGGCCAATACTGGACACTATTTTGCAGCAGAAGATGAGTATAAAGTGAGGCCCAGACAGCTTGAAACATCGCTTCTCTAACTTGGGTCACTTTTCTGCTCTTGGAAAAAAAAACAGCAGCCTGTTGCTTGGCAGACTGTGCTTTCTTGTCAGTCCCCTCCTGAGGGAACACGCTGTGATGCCTTGGAGGACTCTGGAGGTCTGACAGCAGTCAACCTGGCCTCTCAGGGAATAATCCGGGTTGAGCTAGTCTGTGACAGATGCAGGGACTTCAGTCCTGACAAGGCAGACACTGGTGATGGATGACAGGGCATGAAGCTGGAGTGGAGCGGAGCCCTGGAGCCTGGTGACGGAGGGCCCTGAGGACGGGGCGGGCCGGAGAGGAGGGGAGACGCTGGGGCCGCACATGGAGGCCTCGCAGGCAGGGGAGGGGATGGGGGTCCGAAGGTCTCAGAAGCTGCCCTGGACGAACGGGTGGCTAAGCAGAACATCTGCAGTGGGCCGCCACTTCTCCTCCACAAACACCTGGCGCAGGAAGTCCCTGCATGCATCTGACACACCCTCTGGAAGCAAGGGCTTTGTAGGTTGCGTCGCAATCTTAAAAATGGCTGCCATGGCCTCATACTCAGCCCAAGGTGGCTTCTGAGTCAGCATTTCCACAACAGTGCAGGCAACACTCCTGAAGACAAACGACATTCGAGTACAAGTAGTTAATTCGCAGAACACCCCATTTGTCTGAGCATCTAATATTAAAGCCGTTACATTAAAGATATATATGCAACTACCAGTGATGTGGTACCGTTCAACACTATTGCAATGCAGTCTGTTTCAATTTGATTCAACACTATGGGATTCAATGCAACAAAGTGTAAAAGAATATAATGTTATACAGTGCAGATAGTTTGGATTCTATGGACCTGCTTTGACAGGCAGCAATTCATAAATTAATTTAAAGTGCCATTTTCTTTTTGGCCTGGCCAAATCCCACCCTAAATTTCTATGTATATCTATGAATGTTATAATCAGTAATACAATACTAAAACAACTCCTATAGACAGCATGAACATACAACTGCTAACAATCAGCCTATTTACACTGTCATTTTGGAAACAGCTTATTGTTTGTATTAATAATAAATGTCCTATTTTGCTTCTTTGTCCTTTTTATGTTTTAGGCAGGTCTGTCTCTTACCATACATCAGCTTTCCGGCCATAGCCCTCCCCATTGATGACTTCTGGGCTCATCCAGTAGGGGGTGCCAGTGACAGACTTGATCCCGGTACCAGACATGCAGATGGTCTGGATCCGTTTGCTGGCTCCAAAGTCTCCCAGCTTCACATTCCCCGAGGAGTCCCTCAGGATGTTAGCACCTGGTACAAGGAGCCACAATCATTCACGGGTCCCCTGAGGACTATCAGTGTCCTTTCAGGGAACTAAGACCGTTTGGAGGCTCAATAATGAAGTCGGCCGTTACTGTGGTTACAAATGCCTGTGTCAGCACATTAACCGACGGAAACACTTAAAGGGGAAAGGTAAACTTTTCCTACAGCTATTTTTAAATGTCCAAATATACTTTTAATTATTTCTATATACTTCACCGACTCAACTGTATAAACATTTTCAATTTTGTAATATTCAGAAAAGTCCTCTTTTCTGTAAACACCAGAAAATTAAATATTGAGTATACAGTCTGCTCCACAGTGACATGGGACTGATCAAACCCCAAACACTCCTTTTCGGTAATTTTCCGTCACATAGCCGTCTTTCCCATTTCCTTCAGGCGCTCCACTTGTTTGATCAGTGACTAATGTCCACCAGCCACTCATCCTCCACACCCACTGAGGGACAGAGGGGTGCAGAGAACAGGCCGACAGATTAAAACTGGAACCTTTAGTGTCGGAGTCTCACTTTTATACATTTGTTATACACATATACGACCCTCCAATAAGTTATTTCATTCACAGAAATATTCTATGAAATGTCATGCATACTACTTCAAATGCGCTCCAAAAAATTATATGTGTTAAGAGGTGTTTTTACTGCAAACAGAGGAGCTGTTGTGCCGTACCGTATATTACACATGAAGAGCATTTCTAAGTGGAAAATCCCACCCACCTATACTCTCATAGAGCCTGTCTGTGAGACCTTCTATCTTTTTCCCCACCAGACGGTACATTTCCCTCTTCTTGGCTGTGGCTGAACGAGGCAGTGACTCCCCAAGCTGTGGGCAGCCAAACTAAAGCCTTTCCATCCGGTGTTACACATTTTTAGACTGGCCGATTTCACCAGCATGAAGCCCAATATATCTCAAAGGGGAGTTCAAAATAGCACATTTTTTCCAGGCTCGTTCTGTAGACGATGAATTACCGAATGAGAAAATGTCAACGAGAATAAAATGAATGAATTCATTTTTTAGGAGCACAGCAACATTTTTTTTTTCTATGTTAACCGTAACAAATGTGTTTTTCCCATGTCGGCTAAGTCTGTTTCTTAAATAAATGTAGACTAGTCACAAATCCAATTAAAATCCAGTCCTGACCTTTGCCATCTTGGTGTTTCAATTACCTTTGATGTCTCTGTGTACAATCATGTTGCTGTGCAGGTAGGAGACTCCTTGGAGGATCTGTCTGGTGTATCTTCTTGTCACCTTCTCTGTAAGAGCCCCGTAGGCCTTCAGCTGGTCCTTTATTGAGCCCTAGAGAAACAACAATGGAGAAAGAACACCAGAAAGCAAAGGAAAGAATGAGTGAAACAGTGGCTCTTTAAACCGGCTGTAGTCTTAATTACTTTCACTATAATCTGTGCATTGTACCGTGTTTTTAAAGATTTGCTTTCTGATGCAGAATTGAGCCAAACTAGCACAAAAACAGGTACATAAACATGGACTTTGCCAAAACAAATCCGCCTGTTTTAGAGTCCGAACACCTTCAATGTTTTGCATTTCCTTTAATATCCTGTTTTCGGTCCCTTGTAAGGAAATTGCAGGAGCAAAGTCCTGATCTACTAACGCCAGTGACGCACTGAGGGAAAATAAAACCTTCCCGTCCCGCTTCTCCCTCCTCACTTTCAACTGTCAACAGGACACCTCAACAGCTCTGTGGTTCACTGAGGGATCCTTGCCCTCCCACGGGCCGCCGAAGTCTTATCGGTCAACCACAGCGCTGCAGCCACACACAAACTTGGCTTTGTCATCTACTCTCTGTCTTCTCTGCCAGCAAACTCCAATGAAACATAAACATTTCCAACTTCCAGACAATGTGTGACTAAGACACTCAGAAAAAAAAAAGGCCCAGGAAATATTAAACCCAGGCAGGGTCCACAGGCGACAGTGGCTCATTAAGTCGCTCATTTAGTGAGAAAACGCTCTCATAAACTGAGCTGTTCTGCTGACATCAACGACTGAGGACATGTTTGTTGACAGCTGGTGACGTTTCAGAATTACTTTTAACAGATGTGGCCAGGATAGATGTGATTTGATGTTTGTCTTACACTGTATTATTCCTACCTCTACAGACAAATATCTAAATTAGCACATTTGTAGACACTCTTTATTTAGAGTCAGTTCAACTTTAAGGATTACTTGTTTGTTGATTTATTACTTTATAACTAATAAATATCTGAATATATATATAAAGGTTAAGTTTGTAATATTTGGGGGGGGGTATAATTGAAGGTGCAGAACGGAGTTAAGTGAATACCTCATTCTCCTGTACAGTGGCCACTAAAAAACACACACACAAAAAAGATAAAATTACAACCAGTGTTTTTTGTGTGTTTTCTGGCCATCTTGGTTAAAAGAATAACTGTGGTTCATGTTCAAACAGAGAAGGTGATGATAATTCACCTTAACACTTGACACCATTTCCTATAAATCTACAATAGCATCATGGCGTCATAACAGTGGATTATATAGAAGGGATTTGTTTCCTCTGCAGAAAAGGCAAAAGTAAACTATTTTTATTTTGAGATGATTATATACTAATGAAAAGGTTATGATGAGTACAGGATATCATTTCTGATTCCCACATTTTCTCCCTAAATCTTCCACACTGAGCCCTTAAAAGACATGAACTGCAGAGTACACACCCCAGGCATAAATTCAACAAAAATGGTGAGTTTCTTCTGTTCCAGGTCCCGAAGACACCCATAGTACTGAACAATCCGATCGTGACGTAGATTCTTCAGCAGCTGAATCTCACACTCCAGAGCATTCACCTCCTACAGAGAAGGATGAGCACAGAGTAATTATGATACATAGCATGTTTTGTCTTCAATCATAAGATCCCTGTGTGTGCAACACATGCAGTCAGTGATTTATTCCAAACATATGTCTGCTTTTCTCTCTTACCTTGCTGGTTTCTTGACAGTCTGGATCAAAGGGCACCTGCTTGGCGGCCAGCTCACGGCCTGTGTCAGCATCATAGCAGAGGTAGACCTCCCCAAAAGCCCCTCGACCCAACAACTTTCCTTGTCGCCAGTTCACTGGCGCCCGTGGCGCTGCAGAAACACAACACCAGATGATGAAAACCAAGCAGTAATTCATTTTGTTGCTTAGCCCCCAGAGGCAGACAAATCCACTGTGATATACTGATGTGAGCAAACACTAGCTCTAAAGCATGCGTCAGAATCGACCACAAG
>JAQQZY010000014.1:21114991-21132960 GCA_030068375.1 Ostorhinchus rueppellii
ACTTGCAGAATTATTTCAGCAAGGGCAGACGTCAAAACCACCACAGGGTCTTTAAATAATTCCCACCGCAGACCCTCTCAGATGATACTGAGAGAAGGGGAAAAACCCCAAAACTGAGTCAAACCTCACCGAGTTGACACAACGCTGTCAAAACCTACAAAGATCATCTCAGCACGAACACAAGATCATCTACTCTGAGACATTGTTTTAAAATTAACAGACCACTTTGTGGCTGTGTTTAAAGGTTTGATAGAGTGTGGGGGAGACAGAGAGCACAGACTTAACATGTCAACCACAAACTGCTGAGCTGTGATTTGGTTTTCTGACAATGACAGTTTCAGGGCTTCACCGCTCACAGGCTGAATGTGGACAGTGATTAGTGAGTCTGTAACAGGGATGATTCTGACACAGCGTTTAGGTTGATCCCAGGGGAATTCTGCCTGCTGTGACACACTATTACTGTAAATCACTTCTACTCTACCTTACTACTTGTTGCTTGGAATAAATCTGTTGTGGCAGCCATTGTTTTTACTTTTTTCTTTGTATCCTTGTTATATAGCTTATGCCTTATAAACCGCATCGAATGAAACAATACAGATTTGTTGCCTTATTAAATCCAAAGTTCCATTTGTGTGTGGCGCTGCAGATCAGGGTTAATTTATCAAAGTTTAAGCTCATTTTTGTATCAAGTTGGTATCTTTATTTACCATTATTATGACTCAAAATATTTTAAATCAGTTTCCTTTACCTGCTTCTACCACTATTACTGATTTTTTCTTTAACAACACATTCTGTCTCTACATTCATTGATTACCTCATAAAATTCCTCACATATTAAACACTCAGCAGTTTATAAAGAAATTGCGCATTTATATTTCTGATGCATATCCACCATGAGTTAATAGTCAACAAAAAGTGTCTCATAGTTATGAGTCTGTGTTGTGCTGTAGACATAGTAACATGTCTGTTTAATGCATTGCTTAATAGTGATGTTATTTCTCTGTCAAGCCAGTTCCTCATGCTTTCTTCTTTGTCAACACTAATTGTGTATAAGGGACATTTTGGAAGGTGTTCTCCGGTGCATAAATTCTTGTTGCATTCAGCTCTGTCTCATTCTGTAATTTGGCTGAATATTCATAAAAAAAAGGAAGCAAATCGCAGTATTTAACTACACTGGATTCATTTTTCCTCAAGGATACCTACGTGCATCCTTTTGAAAGTGTTTAAGGGAAACAACTCACATTTGGTCGTTCCCCGCTGGCAGCTTTTGTCAGTGGTGCGGCCCAGTGAGCGCAGGTCGCTGTACTGAAGCGTACTGTCACCGTTGTAACTCCGTGTACGACTGGAGGGAACCAGCTGGAACAAGTTCTCCTGAGGCATGAAGCTTCGTGGAAGTGTCCTGCGACCTGGAAACACACACACGTATATGTTAAAAGACATATTAATAACTGCACACACACAAGATACTGCATTTTTGTTTTAATTGAGCTGTTTTCATATGGTTATTTTACAGGAGTCACGAGTAAAGTGAGCTATTGGCCAGGAGTAAAAGCAAGCAGGAGCAGAGTGACTTTCTTTACTCCATTCCACTTCCTATCAGACAGGAAGCAGGGCACTGTGTTTTTATACAAGTCCGGGTTCACCGCAGGGAAACGTAAATCACTGCTAGCCAAGGTTAGCCTCTGAGTAAGCAATAATAAGCAGCTGCCTGGAACAGCAAACCACTACTACATGTACTGAATCTACAGAGGGCATAAAAAACAGTCAACAAGGAGTGTCTGTTAGTTGTGTGTCTGTCTGTGTTGTCCTGTAGACATAGTAACACGTCTGTATAATCTGTGCCTTAGTAGTGTTCTTGTTATTTCTCTAGAAAAGCTGGTTCTTACGGTCTCCATAATCCTTGCTGCGATTGGGTAACTGGAACTGGCGAGGAAAAGTCCCTCCTTTCCCATGGCGACCTGAAGGGGGAGCAATGAGGCAGAGCTGTCAGGAAATGTAACTAGACACAACAAGTATCATGACTACAACTGAATTTTCCAAAAAAGTTACAACGTTATTCGGTCAGTGATTCAGGGTCGGCTGCACAACACAAACAGGCTGATGCCTAATGATGATAACAGAAGTTCAGACTTGAAGTGACCACATCTGACAGACTCTACCCCCCTTTCTGCTCATCTTGGCATGTGAAATTAAAGGAGTTCAAAGGCAGCAGAATGGAAGACAGCATTTCACACACTGAACAGAGCTGTTGCATCGCTTCACTGCAGCCGAGAGAGCTGAAACCAACTCACGTGTGCTAGCTTAGCTTAGCTCTGAACCCAGTGGAGCAGTAACTAAAGGCAGGTGGGGAGCACTGCTGACGCAGGCGAGCGCTGACACTCACTCTTTCTCTCTCTCTCTCACACTCACATACACACACACACACACACACACACACACACACACACACACACACACACACTAAATGGAGAGCAGCGGAGCCACATGCAATTGAAAGCAGCTGTTCTGTCAGATGACTGCCTCCCCTTGCGCTGTTTTTGTGGCCGTATCCCATGGAGACAGGAGTTATTTTTCGTGTTTGGCAGTGCAGGATGGAGAGGAAAAATCTACTCACAGGGAATGGTAAACAAATACTGTAACCCTCTGCAGGAAGGGCCACACAGCTTTACATCAGGGAGGGGAGTGCATGTACTGTAAGCACGTATGGATGCATGCTTGCACGTGAATGATTCTTCAAGTGCTGTGGCTATATGAAGCTCCCAGTCTGTGTACACAATGTGCACTGGTCCCTCTTTAATTTACAGCATGGGGGTGGTGCAAGAGAAAAAGAAATGACCAGATTGAGGTAACTGCTGCGGCTCCTCTGTTCATAGGGATTAGTGTGGTGTTATCTGCCATCCTGCTCTATTTGATCTGCGTTCTGAGGGAAAAGGGACAGACAGGGACCCGAGGGACGTGGGAGAGACGGGTAGAGGGGCATCATGAGCCAAGGGGACAGAGTAGGGAAGTAATCATGAAAAGACAGGAAAATCCATTAGAAACTGGAGGCAGACGAGAGGGGAGAGACAAAAGGGAGTAAAGTGTGTCGAAGACTTATGACGCTATCACACTCCCTTTATCACCTACTGAGACACTTAGCTTCACGAGAAATACAACCAAGATAATAAATATATTCCCGAAAAGCCATTCCTCATTTTAAGTATATAGTCCCTGATAAAACCATCAATAATGTCCTCTTTCCCCTCATTAGTAATCTCCAAGGGTGCATGCAACATGTAACATTTCAGGTAATCAGGCCTTAGATGAACACACTCTTAGTTCGTTTTTCAGTCAAACTGAATGTGCAGCTACGACAGAACACAAAAACAGCCACTTTTTTCCCCAATAATGAATGAGCCTTCTGCACTTATCTTTCTGTAGCACTTGATTTAGGAATTAACTCAACACTGAAAAAGCAATTGATGATAAAAGAATCCCTGCTGCCGTTCCTCCTCTCTTACCTTTGTATTCATAGTTGAGGTTCAGGTAATTATTGTCACGGTTGTTCTGTGAGAAAGGAGGGCTGGAATGACAAGAGAACAAAGACAGAAAAGTTGAAAAATGATTTGCTATTTCAGTTGGTAAGTCCCCTTATCTTCAAAAAGAGTCTGGCTGCAGCTGCTGGCTTGGAACTTCAGAATCACCTCGAACATTAAGTGTCTCCAAATGACGCCTACAAAGCTTGATTGACGCTAAACAGCACTGTTCTGAGAAGAAGATGGAAGCTAAGACACTAATGTGACAATTTATGTCATTTTGTATCTGTGGGCTAAACTTTGAGTCATGTTCAGTACAAGTGTGCGCTGAGCTGGCACTAAAACCAAATTAAATCATTAAATCTGTGTGTCAGTGTATATCCAACCCCCACCTAGTACCTTTCTGGGCCGTCTGTGTTCAGCCCTGCCCGACGACCCGACACAGAGTGACGTCTCTGTTGACCGCAGGGCGGCGCGGGGCCACGAGACCCTGGAAAAGGGGCACGCATGCCCGCTTGCAGGGAAAAGTTCCATGCACTCGTTTCCTGCTATTGTTCTGCAGCCTGGAGCCCAGATAAGCCTCGTGCAGGTAGAGCAGTTTCCGTCCTATGCGGTCTAAAATTCACTCCTGCTCACTTTTCTTTTGCCTTTGATTCACATTTATTCTTTTCACTCTCCAGCCCGTCCACTTCACGCTCACTCTTTCACCACTCTCATTTTCTGCCTTAAATGTTCCTCAAGGCCGTGCAGTTTTTCACCACCTAAGTCTCCGTTTCTCTCTCTTGTGATAAGAGTGGAAGCCAGGCGTCCAGATAAGAGTTTTGTTACTATGGCAACAGCAAAATGACCTGAATCCTTTTCCAGGGTCAGGGAGCTAAGCTACCCTTTAACACTGTTTACAAACTTTACTCTGACCCTTTGTTGCTTCTATGGGAGCGTGCAACACAAACCCCCATCCAAGTGTTACGAATGTGATGCAAATGCATGTGTCACAGTTTCACATCTCGAAAAATATGAATCTGCAATATGCATAGTGTGCATCATCGAGATAAAAGTACAAAGATCTGCATCAGAAACCACAAGCTGCACAAGATGACTCACCTGTCCAGTGCTTGATCTATTGATTGACAGCTGCTCGACAGTGAGTTGTCTGCACTCCCAAAAGGATCCAACATCTGACAAATATAATAACAGGGTTTAGACAGTCACGGAGCATGCAATCACGTAGGCGGTAAAAGCCAGTACACGAGTACAGTCAGTGTGGCTGCATCCTAATGTAAGAATATTAAGGGTTGTGACTAATGTATGAGTTTAACTCCCTTTAGAACTTTTTCCCACAGAAATATGAATCTATAGTCTTTCTAAAAGTAAGAATGCAGTTGTGCATAATCCAGTGTGTAATAACTGACCAACATAGAAGCAAATGTTTCCTCCTTTCGGCAAAATAATGTTAATAATAAGTTTAAGGTTTTACTTGTGTAATGGAGAAAGGCAGTCACATGTCAGATTTATGAAAACACACTTCAGAATGGTTAATCTAGTGTATACTGTGGTTTGCAGCCACAGGGCATGAAACACTGATCAGCCATTCATAAGCAGCTGGGAGAGCAGAACTGGATATGCCACAATATGAGCAAAACACAGGAGGGTTTTTTCTCATCTTTGTATGAATTCAACAAGTCGACTGGAGCTCAAATGTACATTATGTTCTACATTAAACAGGAAGGTGACATTTTTGCATAAGTCACTCATACAAAGTTCTGCGATGAGTAAGTCATAAAGAAAAAATACCAAGTCACACTGTTTTAAAAAACATTCACTTGAAGGGCTTGCCACACCTTATCTTGTCATCTTTTTCTTGTGTGCAAAGACATACGCAGTGTGCTTTGGAATTTGTTTCCTGGAAATTATTGATCACAAAGTAAAAGTCTAATCTTACTTACAATTTTAATCACCTGCTTTTGTGAAGTCTTTCAAAACAGTCTACATAACACTAAATGGATACAAATACTGGGACATACTGAATTCGGGTGTTTGACTCCTAACAGTGGACTGAACTAAAAAACAATAATGACAAATCTCATTATATATGATCATTGCAATACAGATTTTTTCCTCTTTATGTGTAATTTTGTTTATATTGTAATTTACACTTTCAAAATGCTACTCAGCATAACATTTTTTAATCACCATCCTCTAGATTTCTGAAATTTTTGTCATGTTCTGACTATAAATAATCATTTTAAGCCGCCTGGTCTCTTCAACTATTAACAGATCAATAAGTAGAGACATCTACTGATATAAACATTTTCCACATTATAATATTTCAAACTAGAAAAGCACTCGGAGAGCGCTTTTTTTTTTTTTTTTTTTTAAAAGGTAGTGTTTGTACTTTCCTCCACTAGATTGTGCTGAATGACCTCATATGCAGATCTGTGCCGCCATGCCCTATCTCACAATGATAAAGAATCTTTTTAAAAAAGTTCCTGGATCCAGACGGTGATCTGGATCACCTCCAAAATTTAATCATCTCTTCCTTGACCCCGAGCAGACATATCCTGAAAATTTCATCAAAATCCGTCCATAACTTTTTGAGTTAAGTTGCTAAAAAACAAACAAATAAATAAACAAACCCTAGCAAAAACAGAACCTCCTTGGCAGAGGTAATTAACAGGAATGGGAAGTACTACAAGCTGCAGGTGTGACGTGTACCAGTGTTTCTGTCTATACTGTGCAAGAGAAAACCTGGATTATAAACAATGACTGCCAAAAATGAAAAACACATTATTTAGGCAGACATGACTTGGACTAGAAATAGAAAGTCGGTGTATTTCGGCCTCTGCTACATTGACTTCCAACCACAACTCTGCGACCTGGGAAAATAGTATGTACCTGGGACTTAACATAATAACAGTATTTTGCTAATGTCTGTTGCCACTTACATTCTGGTCCTGGGTCTCTGGAATGAACTCCCCTTCACTGTGTATGCTGGTGTAAGAGCCCTGGCGGGCAATTTGCTGCTGCTCCTCAGGGACGCTGCCTGGAGGTGGGGACGTCCTGCCTGTGTGGAGGGAACCTGGAACGGTGACAGTTCAAGAAGAAAATAGGAACAGGAAGCAGCAAGTAAGAGAAGGAAATTCAAGGAAAAAAAAAAAAACACAGGCGAGGAAGTAGAAATGTAGAATTGAGGTGTTGGAAAGCAAAGACAAGCAAAGGGAAAATGAAGATGAAAGTGAGGAGCAGAGGGGGGAAAAACGGCGTCGCAATGTTATTCATGGGTACAAGTTTAACAGTGCCAAGACCCAGAGAGATGATTTACTAAACCACGCTGCCGCCACCTCTAACCTCAATTACTGTGACAAACGCTCTCCCGGCTGAGCTACAGCGGAGACGAAGCACTCGTCCTTGACACAGTAAGACGACTTAATGAGTCTGAACGCACTGATGGGGATGTTAAAGAAGTCCAGCTGATACAAAGATGTACAGAAAGGCTAAAAGAGATCACTGACAACACTGAAACTAAAGCTGGATTTCACTTTGTTTTTCTCCTCTGTCCATCCTCTCTCCTCCCTCCTGCTGCTATACATCACTGAAGTATCCAGGCTCGCATCACATCCTCACTCAACCATCCACTGTGACCACTCTCCTGTCGCCTCTCATCTGCCACCACGCCCTGCGCTCCCATCACTGCCTCAGCTCCTCTCCGACTCGTAGCCGGCAGGGGAATTCATACACAGACGGGTAATTCTATACAATTTATAAGAGTCGGGACGCTGACAGCGCTGATGTTATTGGGGCTACACGAGAAAGATTGGTGCTGACAGCAATCATAAAGTGTTTTCAGCCACGGTACGAAAATGCAAATGTGACGGGGGGAGTCGTTTGTGCATGTGTCTGAGGTTGAGATACGACTGAAAGATTGACCTTTCTGGACAGAACTGATATAAGAGAGGTGAAAAGACTCAGACACTGGCGACTGGGGAGAGCTCGGCATTTGACAGAGCATAATAAACCTTCACACTGTGTTACCCGACAAGCCAGAAGGGACAGCAAACTGTGAAGTGTGTCATGTTGTTTAGCTTGGATTGTTGCCTGATAAGAAAGAAGCCTTCAGTGGCGTGGAGGGTTTTTTTGTCGAGATTTAAAACAGATTTTGTAACCCCTGGATTTGTGAGCTTGCTGTTAAACCACTTTATGCCGAGTCAGATATACTTTATAAAATGGGTAAAAAGATGTGCTGAAAATGCGACATCTGTTAAGTCTATAACATATGCACTGCCAAAAAAAAAAAAAAAAAAAAAGTCGCATATGCACTATTTTATTGCACCACCTTTGGTTTTGATCAGAGGAAACATTCACTGTGACAATTTTTTTTGCCATATAATGCGTATGTAGTGTCACAATAAGGTTCGTAATATTTTTCTATCAATAGTTGCATTAATTTTTGATTACTGATGATGGAGACTTGGATCTCTGCATCAAGACTTCATCAGACCCATCCATGTGCGAAAATGATGTCTCATTCTCTCTGAACCATTCTATCAAAAGCCTGATCAATCCTGGCATTGTCCAATCTTTGAGACATTAGGGACATGAGAGGCTACTTACTGCATCAGTTAGTTAAATAACATGTTCCAGCTGAAACATTATTGACCACTGCAGTATTTACCAGTGGAAGGATCGGAACTATTTGCTGAGTTAAATCTAGTGAATCTCAAAGGTGGTGCAGTGAAATATTGCATGAATTACTTTTTTTTTTTTTTTTTTTTTAGCCAGGCAGTGTATATTTAATGTATGTGCTGCAAAAAAGGGCTGTCTAAAAACGAAATTAAAACAATAAATGTGGGGGAAAAGGTACTAAAAACGAGTGAAATGATCTGTCCATACAGATAGATCATTTCACTTGAGATTTTGAAATTTAGAAATAAAAGTATAGTGTAAAGCTAAACACAAAAAATAAGAAATTAACCTTTAAAACAAGATAAATTATCCAACACTTCTAAACTAAAGGGACTGCAGATGAAAAGTAGTTATTTTTACTAATTCTGGCATATTTACATGGGTGTATTTTTTTATACATGAATATGCATGGTTCCTATCAAATAAACTAGAAAAATAAAATAAAAGTAAATAAATCTTTTTTTTTTTTTTTTTAATCTTGGTAAAACCCAAATAATTTGCAGTGTGCATCCTGAGCATGTATGTAATATAGGTACATATATGGTGTAATAATATCAGACCATATTACATAGTATGGTAATAATCATACCTTGTGAATCCAAACATGCACTGGTCACTACGGGCAGGTAAGCACAAAAGTGGACTATCTGGCTTTCTTTCACAGATTGTAAGTTGGTTCAAAGCCAGTGAAGGTGGTGGTGTACTGCCGGCAGAGCTGTTTGGCATGAAAGGACGGGTGTGACTTTGACCTGACATCTGTCTGACTGTTAAACTCGTCACTTTCAGCTGAGAGGTTCTTCAATTATCAGTTTTCTCTTCTGACAAAGCATGTTCCTCTCCCTGCCATTAACGCTTCCATAACTTTGTCAAGTCTGCAGTATGTTGTAAATCGACAATGACAAGGCACCTTGAGATCTGAGCAGACTGACAAAAAAGAAACCCTGGCAACGCTGAGTTTTATTTGCGACTTTCTGCCTTTTGTTTCTTGCCTCCTTTGTCGCCGCGTTCAGTCGGGTTCTTCGTAAAATTGGTAGAAATTCAGTTTCTTGTTAGAGCTGCATTTCTGTGTGCGTTTCTTCAGTCCTCACCTGTTGAGTGTTTGCGGACCCTCTCCGAGCCCTTGAGCAAGGAGCCCTTCAGGTCTCCCAGTGACCGCGATGACCTCATCTCGCTCTGTTTGTCCCTGCTGTTCACCTGTAGGTACTTCAGACGGAGCAGGACAGACACAGGGCAAGTTCAAGAGAGGAAGAGATGACCGCATTACATCATCATGTCGGGAAGTTACGATGAAGTAATCATTTCAGCAAAACCACTGATGCAGTATTCCAAAATAAAACATTATTTAGTGTCTAAAAATGAAACAGCAAATCCCTCACATGGTGCCTCCCACTACAGCGTTAAAGAGCTATTTACACAGTGATTAGGGCTAATATATACAGAGATCTGGGAACATAACACAGAATACATTCACCTGTGCCTTAAGAAACATACAATTTGAACATAAAACTGTTCTATCAAGTTCCTATCCAACTATACCCCAAGAACTAGACCTTCATTAAGTTTATATAGAGCTAGACATAATATTCATGTACACAAAAATATATAAACCCCCTTCAAATATATGCCCACATATATCTATGCATGTACTCATATACACATGTGCATATTTGCAAGCTCACAAACACATAAATAAAATAAAGAAAAAAGAAAAATAATCAATAAATAAGCAAACTGATTAAAAAAAAAAAAAAAAAGTACATAAATATTTGCATCAAATACATAACCCTAAACCTTACCCTAGCAGATAAATGGCTGCCAAACGGCCTAAAACTTTTCTGGTGGAACCTCTAATGGTACATAAAGTTTTGGAAATGTCTTTTTCTTAATGTATTTTGAATGATATATATGTGCTTTAGTATATTTGATTGATATTCAATTGCATTTTTAGAACCTCTGTGCAAATCTTCAATTAATCATTTAAGTAACAATATATAAAAATGAAAAGATAATGATATAAGAAAACAAGAAGTAAATAGAAAAAATGAATGAAATAATGAATATGGGGCTAAAATGTGAATATGGTAAAAAATCTGAAAAACAAATCACTGACGCAGAAAATTTGCATTAATAAAGAAAATACAGGCATACAACTAGTATTTTGTATAAATTTTTAAAAAATATATTATAGTATATAGATAAATAGATAGTTTAACCATAGCAGCAAGACACTGCTCACCATCTAAATGTATAAACTCTTAATAAACCACTGTCCAAAAGCTGAAAAATACAGTAATAGAGTGTGATTTGAGACATAATGACATAAATGAGCATACAACAGAACCAGGCTGCAGTGTACGTTCTACATACTGTACCTCATGAAGGATTTTATGACCTTAAACATTTCAATTATCACTTTCATGTGATTAAGACGTACGAGCTGTTCAACACTCACATGATTGTTCTTGGGGGTCTTAAGGAGTATCCGGAGAAGTCCATTGGTCCCCATGCCGCAGCCTAACGTCAGCACCGCCTGGTCCAGGTCCTCCTGTGTCTTCAGGGGCAGCAGCGACTGAAAGGACAAGAAAACATACAGCGTGTGACCTTTCATTCCTCATTGTTCCACAGAGAGGGCATGTAAATGTATCAGTGCGTGTATGACGTACAGTGGACGCCGTTTCTGTCAAGTGAATTATTTCAAGTTGAAAACCAATCTGGGAAATCAAAGAGTTTTTCTTTTCTTTTTTTAGCTTAATGGAATATCAACAGCCTGCAGATACTCTACAGAAAGTCTCGCGGGGTTGTATTTTGTTTGACCTCTGCTCGGATGACAAAAAAAAAAAAAAAAAAGAACGAAAAAGAAAAACGTCTGACGTGTTGAATCAATCCTGATGTAAAACAGCTGAAGATCAGTGCAGTAAATCACACTGTCTGTATTAAACAGTTCAAGACATGTTAAGTGCAA
Source organism: Ostorhinchus rueppellii (assembly GCA_030068375.1). Classification (NCBI taxonomy): domain Eukaryota; kingdom Metazoa; phylum Chordata; class Actinopteri; order Kurtiformes; family Apogonidae; genus Ostorhinchus; species Ostorhinchus rueppellii. The sequence goes on from JAQQZY010000014.1 coordinate 21,126,149, forward strand.
ATGGAGGTCACGCTAAATACTTTACACTTAAGTCTGTAGAAACTGCATTTTCTGAAACATGTGTTCCTGTTGTATCGTGATCCAGAGAAAGAAATGCAAATGTATGATCAGTATAACTTAATGAAACAAACAAGAAAAAAACCCTACCAGGCAGCCATGGCGTAGATGGCTGGAGAGTCAGCTTGTGACTGAAGGATCGCTTGTTCAATTCCCTGAACTGGCAGAAATGTGTTGGCTGGTGTGCCCTTGAGCAAGGCAGTTACCCCCCCCCACCCCCATTTGCTCCCTGGGTGCCTAATATGGCGAACCCACTGCAGCTCGCATGCAGTGTGTGTGATGCATGATGAGTTAAAGGCAGAAGAAAAATTTCGGTGTGTGGTGCATGTTTACACGTGTAACACCCTGTAATGTAATAATTTACTGAAAATGTAATAAAATTTGCATTTAACTCGATCGAAAATGTAATAAAACCCAATAATGTAATAACTTCACCAATAATGTAATAAAATATCCTGACTGATATTGTAATATCTGCACTTTAACCCAGTAGTCATTCTGTTCTTTCAAATCCAGTGTATTTAGATTCTTAAAACACAAAATGTAGAACTTTGGACTGAAAATGAACATATTTATTACAATATCTGTCAAATTTGTAATTATCAGTTTTAGAAAAAAAAAAAAAAAAAAAAAAAGGCCTACCTGAAAATGTAAAACATCCTTGTAGAACCCTATAATGTAATAATTTACTGAAAATGTAATAAAACCAAATAATGTAATAACTTCACCAATGATGTAATAAAATATCCTGACTGATATTGTAATATCTGCATTTTAACCCAGTCGTCATTCTGTTATTTCAAATCCAGTGTATTTAGATTCTTAAAACACAAAATGTAGAACTTTGGACTGAAAATGAACATATATATTACATTATCTGTCAAGTTTGGAAAAAAAAAAAACCCAAAAAGACCCACCTGAAAATGAAACATCCCCAATAATGTCATAAGGTATTACATTATCGATTAACATGTTATTAGAATATCAGTCAGGATATTTTTATTACATTATTGGGTTTTATTACATTTTCCATTGAGTTAAGTGCAAATTTGATCACATTTTCAGGAAATTATTACATTATAGGGTGCTACAACGCATGTAACAAACTATTACTGACAAAATAAAGATTCTATTCAGTTCTAATGTTGGACTAAGACTGTACACCGGTGATCGTACGTGTTTAATTAAACATTCTAATGGCTTTCTGGTTGAATGCCTGTCGATTGCAAACCTCTTTCTCCATATAGAACATGTCCATCTGCTGACCAAAAGCCTCTGTCACTTTCTGCAGCAGCTCCTTGATCTTCAGCGGCCTCTGAAACGGGATAATTCTGTGGAGCAGAGAACACCCACATGGTCAGGAGCGATAATAAACCCTCAGATTAGTGCTGTAATTTTCTTTTTAACCATCTCAGGACAAATACGGTGTAGAAGACAAGCGTGGGATAGATGTCTTTGCTTAGTAGCGATTCTGTACGTATGATATCAAATATAAGGGAAAGGGTTTGATGAATGTAGGAAGCTCTTTCTAGGCCATTTTCTAAGTGTTTCTATGACAACGGGAGGTAAAAATGGACAGGTCAGCTGGGTCAAGGAAAGATGCAAGCAGAGCGATCACAATCCAAACACAGCATTAATCAGTGCGAGGAAACGGTGGAGAAGATGTACTGTGCATATACTAGAGTCTATCCACTGTATGCCTACGTGTACGACTGAGTGTCCACGCTGTCTGTCTGTCTGTCCGTGTGGGGCTTATCAGCGAGTGTTTGTAGTGAGTGCATATATGGATGCGTGTGTGTTTGTAAAACTCTACATGCATGAGTGTGCTTCCCAATCAGTTTCTGCATCGGCCACTGTTTCAACACCACTGGGCCTCTCAACTAAGCCAGCACAAAGGCAGATGGGAAACTTCCTGAGAGGAAAAGGGGAAAAAATCTGGAGCGGCAGCAAAAGCAGCAGGATGTGTGTCTTTCCCTCCTCTTTCAAAGAGTGACAGAGCGAAAGATACAGAGACGCTGAGATATTTACAGACTGTGAGAGTGAAAATAAAGGAGACAGCCTGAGAAAATAAAGGAAAGTGACACACACACACACAGAGAGAGAGAGAGAGAGACAGAGAGGGAGGTTCTCCCTGGCACTTCTTCTCCGATTCTTCCATCTATCTATCTTCACTCTGCTTTTGAAGAATCTGAAGCCCACTATCTCTTTGTAGTATTCTGATAAAATGGCTTGTTTTCATCCCATCATTTCCTCATCAGAGGCCAAAGCTCTGCCTATCTTAATGACTGCTCATTGCCCCCCCCCATTTGAGGAGAGGATTCTGGGAAGAGGGAGGTCTGTAGATCAGAGGCGAGTAGCACCACAGTTAAATGGTCTCTGTGTCTGTTTATACTCTGCGATGATTTGTCTGATAAAAAGCTGGAGGGATGTGGAGGAGGCGACATAGGCGGAGGAGGAGGAGGAGGAGGAGGAGGGGGGCAGCTATGAGGATGCTGCTCTAAAAGATATGGCTTTCCTTCCTCTGTGCAAGCATGTGGACACAGTGGCATGAAATACACACAGATCTGCGGAGTAAAAAGAATTCCTCCACACACATCGCGGCGCAGTGGCTCTCGTTCGCTTTCGGACACATTTGCAATCGTATACACACATAAAACGGCCTCTGGCTCAATTCCTTTACTCTCTGGCAGGAGACCCTGAGGCAGAGAAAAGGGAAGAGAGAGACACAACTCCTATTTCCTGCCTCAAACCTTCAGTGTTTGCCAATGAAAAGAGAGAGCGTCCAATAAGATTCCACTGTTATCCTGACTCAGGGACTCCCAGATGCTGTGGACACGGCTCACACAGGCAACTTAAATTATAACTGTGCACACTCAGTTTCACATGTAAAGCCAATAAGTTCTTATCAGTGCTGTGGAGTTTTGGGTCTTTATGTATAAATTCCTGTATATCCTGTATCACTGTATAACGGTAACTATTTGCTTATTAAACTGTTTAGCACTACGGAGCACAAGAGAGCTGTCTCTTAATTTCATTGTACATATGAGTAATGACAATAAAAACATTCTATTGTATTAAAAATTTAGCTAAAAAAATATAAAAACAAAAGACAGGGATCTTACGTAAGAAAAAGGCAAAATAATTACACAGTTGAATAAATATAATACTAAATACCATGAAACATTGAGGTATTTAGTTAGTGGTGATTGTTTGACGTGTCCTTAATTGGAATTGGATGCACTTTCGGAACACTGGGCAGGAATGTCGCGTGTATGCATGTGTCCAATCCAATCCAACTTTATTTGTAAAGCACTTTAAAACAACCACAGTGGATCAAAGTGCTGTACAGGAAAATAAATAAATAACAGAATAAAATACAAAAAACTAAAATCTGTACAATTAAAAACAACAACAAATTAAAAATAAGAGCAATAAAACCAATACTAAGTAAAACAGCTGGTCTGGTTAGTTGTATGATTCTATTTGACGCGAGTTTATGCGTTCAAGCATAAAACAAACAAATCTAAGCTTTAACTTCTTCATTTTTCTTTTTCAATTTTGTACCTATGTACTGTAGAGATATTTTTAACCATGTGTTAGACCCCGTGAAGAATGTAAAGCAAATAATATAGCAACTAAACTAAATGAAACTAATTGAAATCATCCACATTAACCCTTTCAGGCACACTGGTCACTACAGTGGACAGTTATTCTGCAGCTGTTCTCTTGTATATTCATGGATTTTATTGTTTTAGCTCCATATCAGCCAACACAGTGGACGCTCATGCACCATCCCATAATACACTGACATTCATACCATTACTGTAACTTTACTGCTGTTGATAAACCTGATCTGCAGTGACATGTATGAGTGTAAATCTATTGCATGTTATTGTTATTAGACTGTAATTAACAGTTTTTTTAAAGTAAAAAAAAAAATTGGGTTCTTTTTTCAAATGATCTCTATAAAGTGTGTAATAACTAGTATTAGAGTATGTTAAAATGTAATAAAACATCAGATTAGCAATTTTTTGGAAAATTATTTCACAGCTTTCACATATTTTATCACTAAAAACATGTTGATTTGCTTCCAAAACTAAATGCATGGTGTTCAGCTGAGTGGACATTTTTGCAATTTCTTGAAAAATACGTTCATTAAAAAAAGAATAAATAAAAAAAAAAAATCAATTGAATTGTTTTTTTTTATGCCTAAAGAAGAATGAAAACACTCAGGGGAAAAAAAAAATCTTCATTAAGGTTATCATAATTCATGTGTGAAAGGGTTAAGTTGCTGAAAATAGCATGTCTAAATACCACATATTTGCCCCTTTAAAAATAAACACAGCTAATGCAATGTCGTATAATTTTGCTACTAACAAATTCAGGATACCCCGCTGTTGCCAAAAATAAATAAAAATGAAAGGGCTGGGAGATCGGAAGCACAGCATGGACAACATGACGAGAGGAGAGTAGAGAGTAGAGAGTGTGACATGAAAAACTGAATAAAAAGCTGCTGTTAAAGTCGATGAGTGGCTTCTTCCATAGCGAGCTGTTGTCAGAGAGCAGCTCGGTGTGAGGAAGAGAAAAACCGTGAGACAAAGAGACGGAGGGAGGCCGAAAGGCAGACAGACAGGAACATGAAAAACTCGTCTCTTCCTCAGCAGAAGCCAATTAGAGTTGTGAAAAAGTGCAGGAGCCCAGTGTGAAGCTGAATTCGGCTGGAGGAACGTGCCGTTTCTTTTTTCTTTTTCACTCGTGTGCATCTGAAGTTTTCTAATCTTAGCCTCACCGAAACCAGTTACAGTAAATTCTCATAACTTTCGGCCTTTATCCTCATAGGTTCTGGTCAGTTTCCGTCTGATGTTTGTTTCTGCTGTATGCGTATGCTCTTTTATCATTTCATACCTGTAAGGCGTTGTTTGGAGTTCAGCGGCTCTGTGGTTTGTTTAAGGAGTAATTCATATGGACAATGTTTGTGTCTGAACTTGGACCTCGTAGGATGCTGTGTTAAATCCCAGACATGCACCTGAGAGGCTCCATACATGGAACGATGGCGCTCAAGACCAAATAAAGCCTCTCACGCTCAAAAGCCCTGTTCTTTGTAATGGGGCCTTCAGTTTTTGAAGCACTTCGCTGCGGTAAACAAACTCTCAGGCACCTTAGTGGAAAAACACACTCCAGACAGAGTTAGTGTAACCGAAAGCTTGCTCTGGTTACAGTAACTGTGAGGCTGGTGATGGGAGGGAGGACAGATGGGTGCAGGGTGAAAGATGTGGAAGACAGAGAAGATGAAGTATTAATGTGGGGCGTGCCTGTGAGACTGTACGCTGAACTGAAACACTTGGCACACTCTGGCTTTTTGCTCATTCCCTCTCTCGGGCCCACTCTCTTTTTTTCTCCCCTTTTTCTCAAACAGGCCGTGCTCGTCTGAAACACAAGGCTTCGGCTAAATGTCAAAGTAGGAATTTTCCCTCTCTTTATGCTACTCTGGCATGTAACTGTGATTTCCTCAAGACACAAAATCCCAGGCATGGCAAAGCATAACATAACATAATAAAAAAAACAAAACAAAAAAACCTGAACCGGAGAGTTAAGGCTTGGACAGAGGAGGAGAAACGACAATACGGAGGTTCCAACATACCGTTTTTCTCTCTCATGCTCCAGCTTGACTCTTAAATCCTGTTGAGAGGAAGAATAACAACAGAGGGGAGTTATGGAAATGGAAAGTTGAAGTGATTCATGCTTGTATGTGAGCTTTGAGCTGCTGAATAAATGAAAACAATAAGCCGCGCATGGAATTGAAGTGTCAAAACAGCGCTATAACGAAACATTTTGATTAACAACGAAGATTTGTACGATTTCTGTTGGTTTCTGGTTTTTAATGCAACTCCACAATGCAACGGCAGCGCAATCCCTCAACTTAGATCCAAGGATGACATGACACAATCTAAGACTATTTATACACCTATTACCCAAGGGAGTAGGAATCTGGAAGAGCCTGCATGTCTGCATGAGGTCATGGTGATAAACCAGCGCTGACATCATATCAGCGCAGGCTATTGCTTTTCCTCAACTCACAGAGGACAGCGGCACAGCGAGCAGAAACCGTCTCTGTTTATGTCTCACCATAAACATAGGAATTTAAGAGGATTTGCCAATTATCATTCCACAGAGGGAACAAACGCACAAGGAAATGACTTGTGTAAGTGGCACAAGGTGATTGAGAGGATTTAAGTCTTGAAAGCACTGGAGTTTTGGAGGGGAATTATAAGCTCCTCAAAATGGGCTGAATTTTACTGAAGCATTCTCTAACTCGTGAAGCTCTGCTGCAGATAGAACAAGACAAACTTGGCTATTAATGCTGATTTTATAAATGTAGGTGTCTTTTTGTCCATTTCCTCTGAAGATGTTTTCGTGGACTAAGGCAGCACAACACATGGCAAAAATATTGTTATCACAATAACAGAGTGCAATATTCATATCACAAAGATGTGGAATAATTTATGTTATTTTATCTGTATTCACTTTCTGTTTTCCACACCAGAATGCTTTTCTCTATCACTCTAACATGCTAGTTTTTCTAGCAAAAAAACTGAAATAATGCTACTGTTACTGGTTGAATGACAGTTTACATGTTATTAATGTTGAAAAGATGTGAATATTTTCGGAGCACAACTTTTTCCAAGGCCTGAACACTTGTATTTACAGATTTTATTTTTATCTGCAGTATTTACTAAACCAGGCAGCCAATGGAA
>JAQQZY010000014.1:21133060-21150674 GCA_030068375.1 Ostorhinchus rueppellii
GATTGTAGTAGTTCAGTATTTGGTCTGAAATTCTAAATAATTGAGTCACATACAAACAATAGGCTCATTTGAACATTATTAAGGAACACTTTTCTGAGGTGAAATAGGTATTTCTTTAGGTGAAAGAGAAATATCGCAATATTATTGTTATCGCAATACTGTACATTCATAACACATATCGCAACTTTTGCCAATATTATGCAGCCCTATCGTGGACTAGTCTGAACTCACTTGGACCATGTTCATGTATCTAATTATCACTGTACATCTGCAGTTAGTTCATTACTTGCCCTATCTGCACAGAATCATAACCGGCGCAGTTATAATCTCACTCAAACCCACAGGTTTTGTCCATAGTGTATATTGTATATTTTGAAACTTTGCCTTACTTGTATATTCTCTATCTTACTTGATAATTTATTTCATTCTGTTTTATTTTATTTTTTTACTGCGTGCTTCTTCCCACTCCATGTTCTATGAAGCAAATTCCCAGTCATGTGAACCCTGTTTACTTACATGGAAATAAACATGATTCTGATGCAGATAATACCAATAACTAACTAAACTATTTATATTACTAATGATTTCTTACGTTTAAGTGTAGCAAGGACATTTAACAGATTATTATTTGTCCTCAAATTCAACTCAAAGTTAGCTGCAGTAGATTACTCTACAAAACTACAGCACAACCTTCACCTGACTTTCACTGTCTGCGATGAACACACGTCACTATTAGAACATAAAAATGGTGTTCTCAGTCAGCCTGTGGACAGATTTCAGACTGGGGGTGACTTAAAGTGAAGCTCTGACGTCCTCATGTACCTGTTTGTACAGCAGGGTTCTGTTCTTGGGCTTGTGGCTGTTGTTCTGGGTGTAGCAGCGTCCCAGGGCTGCCAAGTCCTTCATGATGGAGTTGAGCGCCTCCTCGTCATCTAGACAAAGGACAAAGACATGAGTTTGTGATATCATTAGTGGTTCTCTGCCTTAAGTAAAGATAGATATTTCTGGTATATGAGCTTAAAATACTCTGGTGTGGTTGACCTTTAGATCATGGATGATAACCTCAGGAAGTGACATGAGACCATTGGTTCATTTGTCGTGTGTTTTGTGTGGTTAGGGTTCATTCAAACTAGGCTATGAGGCGACACCTGGTCCCATACTTCCTGTTCTGTTCTAATACCATCTGTAGAATTTCCACTGATGGAAAGAATCCAGTGGTGTTACTCTTGCATAATCATAGCAATATATTCTTTATCACAAGTGGAAAACACCTCCGAAAGAGAGAACTCCAAAAACAAATACCTCCAGACAGGTTTCTCTTGGCACACATCTGGTTCTCTGTCATAACAGAGGGTACGAATAAAGCTGGACTCAAAATGAGGAAAAACCTTGCAATGCTGCTCACTTTCACACTCTGCTCTGCATACAAGACCAGTGGAAGAGCAAAGGTGTTTAATAATGCAAAACATGTGTTATATGAGTGCCTGTGGCACAGGGCAATGCAGTTCAAAGTCTAAGAAACTTGGTTATTAAGCACTTCAGTATGTCACTAAATCTATAGAGATACCAAGAGTATTTATCTTTGGTTGAAACTTGTTCTCCTGTAATCAGACCAACTACAGTGACTGCAGGATTTGGGACTGACATGACTTACACTTACAGACTGACAGAGAACTCAGAGGCTAAACACAAGCAAGTCAAGTATGTATCAAATCAATTATTTGCTCCTTATGAGGAAAAAAAGTCAGCCTGTGGTGTTCATTAAACCCTCAAAATCATTTATCAAACATGCAAATGAAAAAGAGAGCCACTCAGCATCTAGCCGGTTCTCCACTTCTCACTTCCCTCTCACAAACACACACTCTCGTGTGTAAAAAGGGGCAATCATGCAGATAAGCATGTCAGATATTACCATATCAAGAGACTTTAATAGAACCTATTATGTGAGTGCCGTGATTACAATATAAAGAAGAGGCTGTTGACCTCAGCTCCTGCCTGCCTCTCAGATGAACCCTGGGTGAATTCATTATCAAAACACACACACACACCATTCACGGGGAAACCAGGCCAGGTGTGTGTCATGCATCACAAACTGCACCTGCAGGAAAGACCACATTCTTTAAAATAAAGGAGCTCCACGGTCAGCAGATGGGGTCTGAGGTGGTATCTGATCTTGCTCCACCGCTACAGTTTTTGTGGCCAAATGTTCAGCAACAGTCGGTTTACACATGGGTCACAAGATACAATGCTCACACACATGGAGTTACAAACCTAAATATGGACAAATACACATAAACAGGAATAGACTAAAAATGGTATAATACTGAAAGACGTGGTGTCATTTCTAAATAAAACAAGAAGTTGTGAAAACATGAAGTGACAACATGAAGTGTTGTCATTAGACTCATTCATCCTAATGATCTTACTTCACTTTTTATGTATTTTTAGACATTTAGAATGGTCAGAGATGTTAAAGAAACTAGGGTTTTATCCAGTGATTTAAAGTATTGTACTGTATTTTAACATGGGCCAAACAATAAAACATTTCAGAGAACATTCCAAAGCATGACAATGATCTTCAACATTTAAATATTTATGGATAATTACATAACTATTTTAGCTTCGACAACTTTAACTGCCAAGCTTGATCAAGAATATTTTCCATATAATGCTTTAAAGGGGTCATATTTTGCTTTTTAAAATTGAATTATGCATTTTAAAACATGTCCCTGTGCTCTACATAAACTGTAAATGCTCTGCCTGGGTCTGAATTCTTCATTCATTCAACTCCACAGGTCCATCTTCAACAATATTTCTGAGTAATGACACCAGATCCGTGGTTTGGAACCAAGGCCTTTTAAATGGAAATGAGTCACTTCAGGCCCCGCCCCCTCCAGGTTGTTAGCTGTGCTGCTCTGTCCTCTTCATCCGACAGCTGAACACTTTTAATAATCGGTTCAAAGTTTGGACATCCTTTCAGTTTTTACTACAACCGCTGCTGCTGATACACAATTATGTCATAGTCTGAGAAATGTTTGTTAGAAGTCTTGACCTTATATGTGCAAATATTGTGACGCAACTGGTTATAGACGTAACAAATTAGGCAGGAATTAAAACAGGTCGTAGAAATCCACTTAATTTTTGCCAGAATGAATGTAAAGATAGTTTTGCAGCAGCTGGAGGGTTCAAATTCAAACTTTATGAACTATCGGGGTCCAAAAACACAAATAAATGAACCACAGACTAATAAAAGTGGGTTTAGATAAATATGAGCCCTTTAAATGAAAGATGTGTTAAATCGTTCCATTTTATTGATAAATGTCAACCACTAATGTTCTCAGTCATGTTCTGTAGACATATTGCAATTCTGGGCATTAATTAAGTTTGACTCAGCTATGCAATACAACAACTCGGCAATACAATGTTCTAAAGGTCTAATAAATGTCCTTCATAATTCCTATTGCTTGCTTTTAGTGTTGTTCCAAAACCCAAAGTAAGTCTATAAAAGCAAAAGCAAATATTGATATTATAAAAGAAGTGAGTTTTGTGTATATGTGCCTGGAAACTGACTAACAGCTAATAATTTATCAGAAGAGCAGCATTAATTCATCATTTGTCCTTAAATCCAGCTGCACTGTATCAACACACCTCGTTGCTAAACAACAAAACATGATAACACGTGTTTATTCTCATTTGGACGACTCTTTAAACCCAGAATTCCACATAATGTTCTGACTTGACTTATATACACATTCTGCTTTTCCAAAGTACTTCTCTGGAAATGGGCTACTCCCACCAGCTTTCTCCGTGACCACCGGCTTTCACCTCTGACTCACTTGCTAAGCTAACACAAACTGAGGGCAGACCACATCAGCAGCGAACCGCTGAGGTGGATGTCGTGTTTGACGATCCCGATATAGCAGCGGGACTGAGGTGAGGAACGACTCAGCTGCCAGCGCCGGCATACTCCCTGGACTGACAGAGAGGCTAAATAAGGCTGAGTGATAAGAGAAGTTACACCCTAAAAATCTCAACCCACAGTGTAAATAGTAAAACATGGAAAGAAAGCAGAGGGAGGCTCCAATTAATAGCTTTATATATAAACCGACACACTGAAAACACTACACATACACCATCAAAATGACTTAAACTGATTCTATTTAGAGACAATCCCATATCTTTTCCTCCTGCCAACAATGGTATGCCTGGAATGTCACATTATCTTATGTTTATGACTGCATAAGTGAATTATTTGCCATGATAATAAAAGGTAATTATGAGCTAGGTGAGCTAGCTTTGATGTCTTTCTCTGTGGGTTTGTTCAAGAGATAAGAAGGAAACACTGAAATCACACCTCCATATTGTAAACAACTCACATTCCAGTGCAGACCAAACCACACCATGTTTCTTTAATGGTGGAGGAATAACTAAAGCCAAAGTAAACCTCCCTATGGGGACTCACGAAGGGGCCCGACCCGCTCTGACACATGGTGTCGGTCTGCAGCAGTGGATGACTAAGTGTCCGACCAGGCCCGGGCCCTCCGAACAGGAAGGAACTGAGTCACTGTCTCTGTTCTGAATACGGAGCTGGGCTAACCACGTTATTCCACAGCAGGAAACTTAATGGATTTTAGATTGAATCAGTCAAAGATGGACACAAGGGGAAGAAGCCACCGTGACCAAACTGAAAAATAAGATCATCAGTTCTGTATACATGAAGGAGATGTTGTTTGACTTGAGATGGAGGCTACAGTCAATAATGTTTTTCTTTCCTGATTAGTTTTTTCCATTATTTTTTTTATTATCTTGATAGGAACCGATACATGTGCACAGAAAATCTGAGAACAGGAATTCCCTTTAAGTATCACAGTATTTACAGCAAATGCTCATTTATAGGGTTTTTACTGAATGGAAAAAGTAAAATATGAAATATAACCCTGGCATGGTTTGAGAAAAGGACAGCAAAATAAGGGTTTGTTGCTAATAAAAAAAAAAGAATTTGCTCCTTTCACAGAGACAAACGTCTGAGGAAAGGATGCTTTACAGAATACTGTAGGACTTTGCCGTTGAACTTGAAGCTGTCCTGATGGAACTGCTGCAGCTTCACAGTTAGTTTATGTATTGATTATTTTTCAGAAGAGTCTCATAATTATTTATCCTGCATATATTATCTGTAGCAGCAGAGCGAGCCTTTGCACAACTAAATAACATAGAACCGACAAGAAAACACCATAATATTAGTGGATTAAGGCAGGACTGTTTTCTTTTTGATTCATTTATTAGATGATTAACAGACAAAATAAACCGAACACTAATTTGTACACAGTTCTTTGTCAAGTTTGGGACATTGACTAACAAACTCTAACAAACACAACCTCCATCTTTATTTGTCATTATCACTGTTTCTCTCTGGCGACAAGTGTTGTTTCAGTCCTGCCTCCACAGGCTCAGAGCTAACCCTGCACACTTGGAGTCAAGGATACAAAACAAACAACAGAAGCCTGTGTGTGTCTTTGTGTGTTTAAGGCCTCTACTGACTGCAACCTATGTATAACAGCAGAGAGGGAAGAGTGGGTGGATGAGCTTGCGAAGGGGGCAGTGAGAGTGTGAGAAATGCGTGGTAACCAGCTGTAATGGCTGCCTATAAATGAAGATTTTACATCAGTCAGCCACTGGCAGACTGAGAGCAGCCAAGGCTAGCCACCAGCACCATGGAAAACACACAGCAACCACATCAGTGCCAACACCAGCCTCACAAACGGCTGCAGGGACAACAGAACACTGACCCAAGTTTGAGGCTTTTTTTTTTTCCTTTTAATCTTTTCTTTGGGTTGTGTGGATTGTAGACTGATGGGATACCTCCAGTTCATTTCCTGTGTTCCGTCTTGTATCTTGGGTAAAATGTGACTAGCATGAGAAAAGGGGGAATTCCAGGAAGTGAAGCAGAGTGAGCAACATTACACAATAGAGGCTGATTGCTGAGCATTGCATCATCACTCTGCATCTTTTTTACTCAAGCAATAGCAGGCGATGTGGAAATGGCAGTGGGTGAAATGAAGAAGGAACTCCTGTCCAAGTTAGTTTACTGGAGAGGGGTTGTTATCGACCTGTAGCTGGAAGTACTGCTGCTCAAACTGACAGCTCAGAATACTTAGAAAAGGGAAAAGTTTGGAGCTGAAGGTTTGGGTCCATGCTAGAGTCCCATGGTGCTTAGGAGAATGGCCCTGGCTTTAAGAGTCCAGCGCTGCAACTTGCAGGCTAACAAAGTGTGTGTAAAGGCCAGCGACTGTGTGTGTGAGGCAAGGCAGGCTGCCTGAATGAAGACATTGAGGGGATTTCCTGGTGCTGAGAGACACATCATGGCAAAGGCATCCGGCAGGATTAGCAGCTGGAGCCAAACGTGTCCTCACTGCAGCAGCAGCAGCAGCGCACAGCCCAAACTGTGACGCACAACACACGCAAATACACACACACACCAGCTCCAACAAACAAGGTACACTGTCTAGTCAAAACTCTACACACCGTGTTATCTGTCGAAACTGTGATACAGCTAATTGAGCACCTAATGGGTGTAATGTTTAAACCCCTTAAGTTAATCTTTCACTAGGACTAATGGCAGTGATGTAATCCAAGGTATTGTGGGTGTGTAACAACAGTTGTGTAATAAATGTTTGTACAAGGTCTATGCCTAAATCTTTTCAGTAGATGTCTACAAACATTATTTTTCATTCAAACTGTGAAGGCTGTGACGTTCCTTCTTTCAGTCAGTGTCTATTTCCATCCCACTGTAGTGCAAATGCTCTTAAAAGAGCTTTGTGTGTACAGGATTTATAAAGAAGAGGCTGACATTTGGGAAAAACACTTTCCTGCGAAGAGTAAGATGAGAGTGTGAAAACCGTTACAGCCCTCATATCTGTGTGTTGGTGTAAAGCGCATGAACCAGGAGGTGATTAGCTTAACTTCATTTAAAGATGGAACAGAGAACGGGAGACAGAGCTGGCCTGGATTTGTCCAAAGGTCTCATATAAAACCAGTGGTAGAGAATCCGAACTCTATGAAGTAAAAGTCCTGCCTTGTGTTTGTTCACCCCACTCACTGAAGCAGCCCATTTGGATGAGCACAACTCCACATCCAGGTAGATGAAGGGATAATCAGTGAACAGGTAGAGCCAAAACATGGCAGGACTTTTACTTTATGGAGCTGGGATTCTAAACCACTGTATAAAACCAATTTATGACCTTAATAACCACTGTTAACACAGCATATTTATTGGGCAATAGTACCAGTAGCTGATGATCCTTGGTAGGAACAAGCAGACTCCAGGAGATCTGACACCAGTTTCTGGACATCAGCTCCGAAACGAAGCCGACGCAGAAGAATCTTAAAGTTGTAATCAATAACACTGACAACTGCTGGAGTTGGTTCAAAAAGGCCCTGGCTCCCATCGACTTACATTGAACTTATCTCTAATAAATGTAGTTTTTCCTGGACTCACTTCAGTCTTAGTCATTTCTCTGGACACTTTCATGAGTGATGCGGTCCATCTTTAAACTTTTCCTTTTCCTGTGAAAGAAAAGGCTCTGATGTTTGCTGCATCTGATAACAGCTCAGTCAGAATTTTAAGTTTCTTTTCATTTAATAAAACACATTTTTTCCCCCAAACAGACAGCTCTAGTGTTGTAGTGATTTATATGTTACACACACAAGACTGTAAAGAAACATCGTTAGATAATATTTGATGAAGTCCACCCTTTTACAATCAGGAAGTTCGAATTTAATTTGGCATTAGTTCACTCATGATCCCTTGTGCTAGGGCTGTGCAATTAATCGAATTTTGATCACGATTTTGATTTTGTTGTCAAACGATCTCAAGACTCATATAATCGAGTTGAAACGATTTATTTTCTGTTTTTCTTTACACAATTTCTGAGACGCGCATGTGCAATACTTTCTATTCCATTGCAAAACAGCTCTGCGATGAACTGGCGACTTGTCCAGGGTGTACCCCGCCTTCGCCCTAAGCAGCTGGGATAGGCTCCATGCGACCCCCGTGACCCTAATGAGGATTAAGCGGGTATAGAAGATGAATGAAATGAATGAATGCAAAACAGCTGCAAAGTACATATTTGTAGCCAAAATGTATTTTCAATTTGAATGTTTTGCATAAAGAATCAACAAAAAAGTGTTTTTTGAGAGAGAGAAATGTTGAATAAATACCTTGTGAAACTCAAAATTTATCGTTTGAATAATTGTGATTTCAATATTGACCAAAATAATTGTGATATTGATTTTTATAATAATAATCGAGCTGCCCAACCTTGCGCTCTTGCAGCTTGGCCTGTTTTGTCCAAATATGGTCACTTCTGGCTCAAAAAGCCAACGTGGTGACACCAGAAAGCAAACAGGCATGTTATAGTTCCTCTTAAATATAATATCAAATATAATAATAAAGTCTACAGTATAGTTAAAGTATATAACACACAACTATGTGTGCTACTTCATTTGCTGCGCTAACGAGAATTTTTACAAATATGGAGAAGCTAATTACCTAAGCTAATTTCCTCCTAAATCTAGCTCTAAACATAATGTAAGGTTAAAAAACAGCCATGAGGATGGTTAACATATTTCCAAACATAACCTGTATTTTTAGGCTATGCTTATTTTACAGGTCAGACATTTACCTTGTGAGTTCCTGTGCTGTCCAGGTCCATTTTGGAGACCGTCATCTGTGGAAAAAAGGACTGGGTGTTTGTGATTCATAGTGATAACAGTCTAAAATAAACAGTTGGCAGTCAAGTTTATGTAGTTGCTTGTATTGTGCATTTGAAACAGTAGAAGAGTGATTTCATATACGGAGCTTTGTTTATAGATGTCAGCTTGGCAACAGGTTGAGCTCCTGCAGGATTACAGGTCGGCACGGATGCAAATGTACCACAGGAGAGTGCATTGTCTCAGTGGTATTGTATAGAGGGACTCAATATGTGTGTGCCAGTGTGGGTGAATGGTTTTGCATAGATGTAGGAGTGCATATGTATGTTCACAAGCGTAGTAGGTGTGAATATAAATAAGCATGCGGCACTGGAGTTCTGTAGATTTTCACTGCTACCACTGCTTTTGTATGTACCAAGAGCAGGGGTGTCAAATTCATTTTAGTTCAGGGGCCACATTCAGCCTAATATGGTATAAAGTGGGCCGGACCAGTGAAATAATATAAAATAATAGGATGATAACTTTTGAGCGAAAAAAATTAAATTCTGTAATGAAAATATTTATATCTATGAATTGTATTCAAACTTAACATGAACAAATATGAACAACCTGAACATTTTTAAGCAAAATAAGTGTAATTTTAACAATATTAAGCCTTTGTTTATCATTTATACATGAGAATTACAACTTAGAGATCACAGTGGATCTACAAATACACATAACATTAAATAACAGGCAGAATAGTATTAAAATTCCACATACTTCTCTTAAGAGATTTCAGATTTTTTTATTCATAAAAGGCTAATCTGTAAATGTAAACATTTTTGTGTAATTTTCCCTTTTTTTATATACTAAAACAAAGAGAAAAATGTGCAGTTTTCATTATTTATAGCTTATTATGATGGATAAAATAAAATGAGTTTTAAGATCCTTGATTGTTCATGTCTTCAGTGTTATTCTTGCATTTCACAAATTCCTCCCATGGGCCAGACTGAACCCTTTGGCGGGCCAGTTTTGGCCCCCGGGCCGCATGTTTGACACCTGTGACCTAGAGCTTTCCTGTGTGCACAATCGAATTCCTTCGAGTGAATTAAGTGAAAAATTAAGCAAAAAAATAACATTTTACAAAAACAATGTAAAAACACCAAAACAAGTGCGTACAGAATGAGCCATCTGGAGCCATTAACAGCCCTCTCACACTTTTCCTCTGTCGTACATGTGTTATTTTTCTCTACGCACTGTTCCTGCCAGAGGAAGTGTGAGAGGTGTGCATGTGCCTTTCCCAGTAAGCATGCATGCCTCTGTATATATCTATGTACTGCACACAGCAACCTGCTTTCTAATACTCACTCATGTTTACTGTCATCATCAGGAAGTGGCCCTGTTGAACTCGAGCGCAGAGCTCAACTTCTCTCTGCAAGCGAAGACTTCAACCTGAAAGAACGAAAAAAACAAAAACACTGCTTCAGCATCCAAGACTTGTGCCATTTTCCTTCAGCTGGGTGCACATAATATTTCTGCGATTGCACAAAAACAATGACAAAACAGGACGCAGGTGGCGGTTTCTACACAAAGCTTCTCTTTTCCAACATCGGTGTTCCAGCTTCATGTATTTATTTAATCTTTATTTAACCGGGATAGTCTCCTGAGATTGACATATCCTTTTCTGAAAGAGCCAGACACATATAACAACATGACAGCCAAGCACTTGTAATGCAGTCTAACTAAATCCTGCAAATGCCCAGATGTCTCATTATTGCTATTCTGTGAACCAGAAGCCAGCAGCAGTGGAGGAATTCCTCAGTGTTTGATTATAGATGAGCCCTGTGCCCTTGAGATCCCACGATGCAGCAGAGGCAGGCGTGGGTGTTTGCCTAACTGGCTGCCTCAGGTAAAGACCATGAGCACTTCAAAGACATTGTCTGAGTTTTCTTTATGCATGAAGTTAGTGGATGCAAGGCAGAAACGCTTATTGTCAAGTCTAATACGGTGCAGATCTGTGGCTTTTACCTTTAAAAGAAGTGCTGACAGTTGTTTCGTTTCACTGATGTTGGCAGGGAGGAACAGAAGAACACGCAGCTGCCTTACAGAGTTGTACAACTTCCACGTCTGACTGTTATTTATTTTAAATTCTTTCATAACACCAGTCAATCAAAATGTTTACTATTGTAAAAATGTATCATCTCCACATTCACAATGCGAGCAATTTTTAAAAAGAGGACCAGCAAAAGAGGAACAGGAACAAGAGGATCAGCTGCAGCATAGTACAGTTCTGATATTTAAATTAGTTTGATGGTATCAAACTGTATTTCCTATACAGCCTCAATGACAGTCATTTAATAGAACTGAGTGTTCTGACTAAAGCCAAATTTAGGGTTAAATGGTTAGCATCTTTTATCATCTTTAAAATTCTAAAAGGTAGCAGCACGTGTATAAAGTCAGCAGATCTGCAAAACCAGCTGTGCATGAACATCTAGGCAGTTTGTTAACGATGCTAGTATTAACTATGATAAATAAGGCATAAAGGAAAAACCCCTTACTCAAACAGAGGTATGATTTAGACCTTATTCATTCAAAGATTTCTTAGTGAAAGGGACAATGACTTCATTCCAGTTACCTACAGTAGAAGAGCATATGTGTCATCTAAGAGGAAGTGTGAAAATATTAAAAACAGGGGAATTCAAGGGCATTAGAAACCCACTGTCCGTGACAGCAAAGAGGAAAAAAAAACTGCTAATGCATGATACAAATAATAAGAAAACACTCTTTCAGTCATGCCAGCCTGTTTACATTTTCAGACATGGTAAGCATTTGATTATAATGTGATTTCTATTAATGCTTCACACCTTAAAAGGTCACCAGGTTATGTGTGAGTAATTTGAGAAGTGGCTGCTACAGCCTACATATCACAAACACAATTACAGCGATTGTTGTCAGAGGATGCAGTGTCACACCACACAGCTCTGGTTAAAGTACAGTCAGTGTGTCCTGATTAATCTACAGTTATTACCTATTTTACTACCCCTGTTAAATCATAACACATACAGTAGCAATGAAATCTGAGTAAAATGTGCTGATTCTGTCACAGTGTTATCACACCGTTTTATTCACTGATTACAACACAAGAAAATTTAGATGCAAAAAAAGCAGTTTAACGATAGAAATACTGCATTCATTACGGAATGGGGGAGGGGAGGGGGCTTCTGCTGATAGATTCAGTTCGCTGGGGTCTAAGCATTCATTCATTCATTCATTTTCCTACTGCGAAAAAAGTCTAAAGAGTCCCTTGGTAGATGGTTCTGTTGGAGCATCATTTTTTCTTCATCCCTCCAGAGTGTGCCTGTGTTTTCTGTTTTTAAAGCCTGCACCACTGCATCAAGTATGCATCTTCTACCCTACATATCAGCGCATACAAATGCTCCAGCCTGTCTGCAGAAGCACAAAGAGTTTCTTTTTGTGTCAGCCAGAAAACTTTTCATAAAAGCAATAAAGACGGCCACTAGAGCAATTTACAGCCTGAAGGGCAGAGTCACAGGGTGCCAGCAGAGTTTGAACATAGCAACACAAAGTACACCACTGTCAACACTGCAAATCACAAGAGCTGGGAAGCTAACGCATAAATACCCACTCTGGGCACAAATGTTTCGAGGGTGACCACTTTCTGAAAACAGGATGTTCCAAATGCATCACATTGTTTGTGGGCAAATTTATATTGGGAACAAAAATTAACAAACAATCTGTACAAGTGCGTACTTTTAATAGAAGGCAGCACGATGTGAACGGCAGAAAAAAGGGAAGAGTATGTCACAGTAAAGCTCTGTATCAGGCTGTGATGTATGGTGCTACTGACCACACATGAAAGAGATGAAGAGGAGCTACAAGACAGGTGGTCTTCTAGCATCATGACGCCCAGTCTGTTGATGCTGCGCACACACACATACACGCTCGGGAACAGAGTAGCCCCTGTCCGATGCCAGCTAGTCACCAGATGGCCCATCTGTTTCGCCCCTTTGCTCAGCATGACGCCAGGCTAGCGGTGCCCACTGATCGCCAGCCCAGCTCTCCACACATTTCTTGGCAACCTCGCATGTTGAAGATCAAATGCTAATCGCCAGTAGCTCTTGTTGCTCTGCAGCCACACGTCCTGCAAGAAAAGACTGCCTCCCCACTAGATCCTTTGTGAGGAAAAACACTACGCACATCCAGAAGTGCTTCGAACACTGTGACGCACTTCGCTGTCAAATATGGATAACATCACGGTTTGGGCCAATGTTTCACTGGCAGAGCAGCCCTCCTTTGTCACAGTATGTGGACTGTGCTGCAATGACAGAGAAAGTTAATTAAAAAAAAACGACAGCTGACGATGGGATTTTAGACAAGGGTTGTAGAGAACTGTCAAAGCTAGACAAAGCAGAGGCGCCTTAAAAATGTATTTTTACTGGAATGATTGAACAGGGATTGGAGCCAAGATTATGCAGACAAACAACTATATTCAGACGCACTTTTACAGTATCTTCTTTCAGCTCTGTTACATCACTCTCACCAAGTAAACAGTGTGATGTTGGCTTGATGAGACGTCAGACTGGAGAAGTGAAAGGCGTTTTGTCCAGCTGCTTTGTGCCAGGTGAAGTATGACCTCATGTCTAGCATCACTTTTGAGGAGTCCTAAAGATAAACTCCAAAACGACACATCCAGTGCCAGAACAATCCCTAACCTGAACCGCACAGGTCTGAAGTTACAGAGGAAAACACTTAGGACTGTTTTAATTCACAGAACCAACAATTATCTGCTGGAATTTGATGAGTTCTGTCATCAGGTTTTTATGTTTTTTGGCATGACTTATATATACATAGAATATAAATATGTTCTAATTTCCTCACTTGTATAAAGCAGGCTTGTATTAAAGTTGTACCTTTGGGTGTTTAACCCTTTTAAGACTGTCATTAGAACAGGCTGCCTGTGTGTCTGTGTTTTCTTTGCAATAAAAGTGTCAGAAAATGTCTTTTTTGCAGTTTAGCTTTTAGGAAGAACTTAACTTTCAATACCCGACCATTAATGATCATTATTAGAAATAATAAATGCTTAAAATTGTTTTTAGTAAAAAAGAAAAAAACAGCCCTGTGACCCTAGTGAAGATAAAGCTGGTATAGAAAATGAATGAATGAATGAATGAGAAAAAAACAGACTTGAAGTTTTTAGCATATATATTATCAGAAATAACTCTAAATGTCTATGACGAACCTTTTTGATATTGCAGTGATAAACTTTCAGCTGTTTCACATCTGCACAAACACATGCTTTTTGGTCGTGAACATTCAGTATCCATATTATGGCTTCATATTCTTTATTTCCAGGGGTTTTCTTAGCCTGTGTGGAAGTCTCTGAAACAGTTCCTTTCTACTTGTAATACAGTCCCACACTGCTGTCTGAAAGTGTTGTATGAAGCGCTTTCACAGTGTGTAGCCAAGTCCGAATCAGAGTACGTTTGACCCCAAGTTTGCTTAATTTTATCAGTGTGAATGCAAACATTCCATGCTCGAGTACCATACCAGAGTCTATTTGAGAAGGCAGTTCTGGGTACAAACTGCACTGACTCCAGTACGGTGCGTTGCCATGTGAAAACCCAAGACTGGAAGTGACCTAATCACCACAAGACCACAGACCGTGCTCCTGTTGTGTCCTGAAAAAGCCTCAGATCCATGTAGCACAGGCTCATCCCATCCACTGAACCATTTGGTGATACACCAGAGACAACGAAGGTCGCTCTGCTTCAAAGCGCCCACGGTGTCGGAAAGTTCAGGAAATTCGGTGGATAGCACAAACAGTTCAGGAGGAATGTTGTAAAGTGCAAAATACAGTAAAACACCGGAGAGATTTCCATTGTTAAAGGGTTCAAGTCTTCTGAGGAGGATTTTATCATAGACTGAGTCATCTATAGCTACTGATGAAGTGGCATCCACCATCATATTTCTGCAGTATCTCAGAACAGACCTCCATTTTTCAGTTCTATCATGAAGTGTCTTTAAGGGGCATTAATATCACCTTCTATGGCTGAATGTGGACCAGTGTTAATATCCCCATTCCCACTCCAAAACAGTCAACACACACTACCTGCACAAAGCTCTGTCCTATTGTTGTGGTCACTGTGGTGGTAGTTTGGTGGTGGAGTATGCAATCTGCTGCAGATACCACTACATGCCACAGATATAGGGCTTCAGTGGCTCCAATGAATGAAACAGCATGAAACAGATGCACAATGCAAACACTCCTAATAATGCAAACTCTTACTACATTGCAGTTGAGGAAAAAAAATATTATATAATTTGCTGTCTAGTGAAGCGCTACAGCTGTTGTCTCAGCAGCATATGAACAACAGCAAATAAAAAACAGAACATACACACTAGGGTATACAGTTACCAAGAATTGTTCCACCTTATACTTGGGAAATATACAATTGTACTGAAAGAAGACAATTATCTGGTCAAAATTCTTCTCACTGCTGGCAGGAAAGTCATAACAAGAAACTGGCTCAGTATTGATCCACCTAGTTACAATCAGTGGTTAGATATAGTCCAGGAAATATGGGTGATGGAAAAAATGACTTAAAAAAAGATGAGTTTGATAGAAAATGGGATAAATGGTTTGGATTTAAAAAATAAAAGACATCAGCACTGAAAGGGTCATGTGATGCCCTTATCTTCTCTTTATTGTATTAATTATGGATATTTTTTTGTTGAATTCTGTAACCCTCAATTGACCTTGCTGTAATGTTTGTCACATTTTATGTTTATGAATATGTGAAAAATTTATTTTAAACAAAGTAAAAATAAATAAATATTATGACGGTCTTAAATAGACAGGTTTTTTCGGACATGTGCGGATATCACAATACAAACTTGTTAAAGGTGTGGAATTCCTGTACCAGTAAAAAAAAATGCATTTTCATATTTTTTTTTTTTGTGCTTTTAATTGGTGTTTTTCTCCATGTAAACAGGAATATTAGTGGACTTTTCTTTTTTGTCAGCCATGTAAACAGCTTAGCAGTGATATTAGCTTTCCTAATGAGGGTAAAAACACAATACTTTGTGCACGTAAATGTAGTCAGATTTAATGACCAAACTGTAGAAAACCTGTAGTAACAGAGTTTGTGAAATAGTAGCTGATGCCTCTTGAATAACAACACTAAGCTGATAACGTCGGCTGCATCCAAATTAAACTAAAACAACATAAATCACCAGGTCTGATGAGATCACTCTGAATCTGCGTCTCGGCTCTGAGATCATGAGGCTCATAAGGCTCTATGAGCTGAGCACAATACCCAGTGGGCTGTCGAAATGAGCAACATTCACAGGAAGAGAAGGGTGATTAGTGAGTCGCGCATATTTAGGCGACTTACTCTTTCTAAAAAGATCAGTGGCGGGGGTGTCCTGTCCGCTGAACACCTGCCAAGACCACCCTGTTGCCACCTCACATGAGTCAGAAGGACTGCACTGACCCATTCTGGGAAGTCAGACAATACTGTACGTCCTCCTGCACACTGAGGAGGCCGTCGAGGACTTCTGGGTGGTGGCGGGAGCGTGTGGGCGGGGGTACGTCACACCATGTGGGGGCCTCAGTGCTCATCTATCATAACCTTGGCTCCCCTTTCTTTGTCTCTCAGGAGTTATTGCATAGAGGAGATCCAAGCTTTTCAATGGGACTCAAGCCTTAATGTGTCCTTCCTACAACAGGACACAAGGATCCTTTGTTTCATTCAGCACTTAATCAGTGTTTTATTTCCAATCAAGTCACTTTCTTTTTGATCTGAAATCATTATTTACAGCCTTGTTTCTGTCTTCCTTCAGCTACACACTAATGCTTTAAAAGTATCAGCCGATTTCAAATGTTTAGTAACTTCTCAACCACTAATCCTGTCATTACATGTAAATAATGCAAATAAAATGCAGTTTCTCAGCTTTTTCAGCAGGATCAGATATGGCCCATTTCCATCCATAGTGAATATGGAAATACTGTCATTTTCTGCAAAACTGGTTCATCAACAAAAACCACGTTAAACAGTTCACAGGAGTTGTAGACACTTGTTTTGATGTTCAATCAATGATACATTTTGCTGAAAAAGTCCATTTTTCTACTGTTTTCTGAGTTTTGATCTAATAAATCTTGCTTTTTATGAACATCTACATGACCAGTAAATGTAGGAAAATACTTGATTTACACTGAAAAATGGGAAAAACACAGAGGATAATGAATGGTGATCACAGGAAAGGTTAGATGTACGGGAAGGTGGTTAATGTTTTGTTTTTTTACATCACAGGACAAAAAAAATCAATCATTGATCTTTCAGCATATTGTATTTTAAGTGTTGGGAAAGACACAAGACCTCTCTGTGTTTTCAGACTGTAGAAAATCCATACCATGACGCAGGTTTCTGTCCAATCCCAGGCCAAGATCAATGCTCCAGGTGGGAGGGTTAAATGCATGAGTGACAGCTGTTATTACCAATTGGTGATTCTATCAGACTAGACCTGGACATGATTCTAATGCTCTACTCTGTTACTTTTCCATAACAATGTGAAACAATTAGGTTCATGTATATCTATCTATATTTAATCTTCTGACTTGGACTGAGGGGAGAAAGCTGCAGAAGGAAGGAGTTTATCATCAAACTCTTGTGGGGGTTTTTTTTCCCCCTGTGATTTCAACTTCTGCAGCTTTAACCCACAACGACCCACTGGGAAATATGTGTCACTTCCAAAATGAGTGTTTCTCTATATTTAACCGTCCTTTAGTGCTTTATCACCATTTATTGTTATGTTATCTACTGTACATTGGGTTTTTCTTTCAGTGAAAATCAGGTATTTTTCAACATTTAATTTATTAATCCTGTAGATATTCATAAAAGCT
>JAQQZY010000014.1:21170790-21183014 GCA_030068375.1 Ostorhinchus rueppellii
TTATTAAACCTTGTTGCTCCATTTCTGTTTGTTTGTGAAATCACTCTACCTTAACCCCTTGACGCATATTGATGAAAATTTGCATCAACCCCCCCCCCTCCACTCCAAAATGCAACCAAAATACTATCTACTCGAAATAACAAACTCAAATCAAAAAAAAATTTTTTCCCCACAATTGGAAATCGATTCAGGCGTTAAGGGGTTAAAACCGGATATTTTCTAACATCGCCCAGACAATGAGAATCTTTCATTTAGAGATGTGTGTCCATTTTGCTTATTTTTTAGTTTCCTGTCTTGTATGTTTCATTATTGAACACATCCTACATTTTTCACAGACTTTTCATTGCATTTTCATTTTGATATTATGTACTGGGTTCAGCTTTCTCAAGTTGTCGTGACGCAAACGTGGGTGGTGGACTATTTACAAAGGTGTTGCAGAGTAAAATGCATATATTTTTTTTTAATAAAGTATAATGTTCAGTAATGTAATTTTTAGTGTTTTACATTATTGCCTGGTTGCCATTCTAACACTAAGATCTGACTGAAAGGTAACAAGCTAAAGTTACTCTGATGATTGAAGATGCTAGTTATGCAAATATATCCCAGATAGTCTTAAGTATGGATTTATATACATATCAGTAAAAAAGGACCTGAAATTCCAACTGACATCAAAACCGAATATGTTTTTGCTTAGTCTGAATTGTATAAACATTGGTCATGACTTTATGACGATGCAAAAACATGAACCCCAACCTGAGAACCACTCCATTAAAACCCATTTGCAAATCCAGGTTCACAAGATGAGCATCAGAACCCAACAGACCAGCAGAGCAAAAAAGAACAGACTTTTAATAATTAATACTAGTTCATGTATCTTAACAATGCTATGAATTTTACTCCGCTAATTGGCAACCCATTAAAAGCAGTTCTCATTTTGAGTCCCTATGTTTGGCAATGGTGGTGTTAAAGAATGATGAGAGCCCAAAGAGGAAACCCCTTAAGCATGTAAATGCATGCAGAATTAATAGTCAGAGAGGCTCTCCTTGTATTTAGTGAATTTCTCCTCTGAATACTGTCTCTAGGGCTGCCTATGTGCAGGACTGCTGGTGGTACAGTAGAAATACTGTGCTATAGCATGTGGCATCACCTCTTCTGTATGTATATGTGAAATATCTGGCAGCATATAGTTTTCATTCAACACTACAAATCATCAAAACATTATTCCATCTATTTAGCACTTAATAGAGAAAAAACAATGAGTCCATAATTTGCATTTGTTCTGTGTATTTCTTGTCACATCCAGAGAATTTTCCACTTTACTCATTTGACAAATAGTTGCTTCAGGAAAAGACGGCAATAAAACACTGTTATTGTGTTCAGCGGTGATGTTATGTCTGGTCAGAGTTGAACTGTTCATTAAATGATCCTGTTCCCTTCAGCTGCACCATGAGGGAGGTCTTCACCAGAGGAGAACGGATCACAACCAGGGCCCTGAACTCTCTGTCTCCACTAAAACACAAAACACACAGATCATTTTAATACTGGGGTGTCAAACATACTGTGAGGCCTGTAGGCCAGTAGAGCGCCAATGGGTCAAATCTGGCCTGTGGGATGAATTCAGGCAAATGCAAACATTACACTGAAGATATTAACAATCAAGGGTGTCAAAATTATTTTTTAACCTATAAAGTCCCAAACATCCATCACCAACCAAAACCATCTATAGATGTAACTGCTGAATACCTACTGATCCACTAATTCTATCAATTTGTGTAAATAATTGGTGTAAAATACAGTTATTCATCTTTTCATGGTCATCAGATATGACCCATTTGAACATCCAGATGTTCTGTAGTTACTGTGGAAACACTGTTATCTTATACAATGTTGATTCACCAGTAAAACCCATGGAGTTGGATCAATGACGGTGGAAGGATATGCTTGGTTTATGTCCAGTGAATAATATATTTGACTGAAAAAGTCATTTTTTCCTCAGTTTTCTCTGCTTTTGAGTTTATAATCCTCAACTTTAATCTGAGCTGTTTGGAATGTCTACATGATCAGTGAATTAAATATAGGAAAATACATGATTTTCACTTACAAAATCCAAAGCAAAAAAGATACAGTTACAATAAATAGTAATAACTTGAGAAAGGTTCAATATAGAGGCAAAAAAAAATCATTTGGGAGCCGCCACAAAAGTAGCACTGGGTCTTTATGGGTTAAAGACCACACACTGCCCAGTTTGATCTCAGGTGGGTCAGACCAGTAAAATATCAGCATAGTTTCTAAATAGCAACTCCAAATTTTTCTCATGCAACCTGAGCAAATATGAGCCTGAAATTAATTAAGAGAAATAACTACATTACTTATATTCTACCTGCTACTGAATGTTTTATGTATTTGTAGAGGCACTGTAATGTATATGTGTAAATGATAAACTGAGGCATTTATTTTTCTTAAGAAATTTCAGGTTCATGTTATTCACATTCTTTTAAAGGATCGCCTATAGATGTAAACATTTTCAAAATGCATTTTTACTTTTTTCACTTTAAAAATGTAGAGAAACATTTGGAGCTGATATTATTCATAAGTTATTATTCTATTATTTTATTGGTGTGATCCACTTGAGATCAAACTGGTCTGTACTGTGTGTGGCCCCTGAGCTAAAATGAGTTTGACACCCTTGTCTTAATAGATTTTGCAAATTGTTGTATCCCAGTTGCTGTGTAGACTTTTATATTGTCTTACCTGGCAGTGAAGCTGATCTGTAGACACTCGCTGCTGCTGCTGCTGCTTGCCACATGGAGCTCTTTAGGCCCGAGGAGCCCGAAGTCTGGAGTCACACTGAACACATCAGCATCTGATTCATCTGCTTCTGCATTGAAACAGTCACAACGTCAAAGAATATAAGCTGCACTAAAAAAAGTAAGTATTTTAACCCTTTCATGCATACTGGTCACTACAGTGGACATGTGTTCTCTTGTATATTCATGGGTTTTGTTGTTTTAGTTCCGTATCAGCCAACACAGTGGACACTTATGCACCATCCCATACACTACAATTCATACTATTACTGTAAGTTTCCTTCTTGATAAACCTGATCTTCACTAACATATGCGAGTGTAAATCAATTGCTAATTGTTATTATACTGTGATTAAGTTTCTTTTTTGAAGAAAAAAGATGGGATGTTTTTTGCATATTATCCGAGTGAATAATAACTAGTATGATAGTATGTTAAAATGTAAGAAAACATCAGATTAACAGCATTAAACATGTTTTTATATCATAGTTTTCAAGCAGTATGTCAATAAATGCACGTTTCTTTGCTTCAAAAATGAACCACATGGTGTCTAGTTGAGTGGACATTTTTGGGTTCGGTTTAAAAAAAAAAAAAATCAATCACATTGTTTTCTTCATGCCTAAAGAGGAATAAAATCACTAAGGAAAAACATCTTGATTAAGGTTCTCATAATTTATGCATGAAAGGGTTAAATTACGATAGTCTAGGGATTGATCCTGTTAGTGCAGCTGTTTTAGTCAAAAAGCAGAAGACGGGTCAGTTGTTACCTATATGTGATTTCCAATATGTGTGAGCTCCATGACAGTACAGTTTTACTTCTTTTATCTGAGTCTTGCCCACGTAGCAGAAACCGAAGTCGACGCTGTCACTGGACAGATGCAATGTGGAAAGATCCAGACTGGCACAAAGAGGCACCGTCTGGACAGAACCCACAGGATAAAATGAACAGTCTGGGCCAAATGTTTTCAAAAGACTTCAAGGATTTTATGATAATGGGGTAATTTTGACTGACAATCCTTATAATAAAGACAAAAAAGCCTCTCCTCCATTTTAGAATCACTTCAATGATTAATATCGACTCTTGTGTTTAACCTGCAGACTGCTGTTGCTGTAGTGAATCTGGAGGTTTTGTTGGAATCTCAGCTTCCGCCACCCAAATCCACTTTGGATCAACGTCACCCCAGATGGCCTGTCCTCATCTGCCTGGTCTACATGGTCCAGAAGAGTCAGGGAGCAGTGGAAGGCAATTTTAACCTAGTAAGAACAGACACAAGTGAGACGAAATGGTGAAAAAAAAACCAAAAAAGAAAACAAGTGTCTGATTAAAACATCTGTTTGTGTATTTCTGTCCTTATCACACCTGCATGCTCCGTTGTGGCTGCAGCACCAGAGACTGACTGTCAGTGGTACCGGTGTTACTGGAGGTGCTCGTGCGGGTCAGAAGGTTCGGTTTGAGCACAAAAAACGGAGGCTGAGTCTTCAGCTTGAAGTGTAGAGGCATCTCTGAGGTGTTTTTTAGCTTCAAGGTCTGTGTTATGTCAAATTCCTGGGCTAACAGCTGCGGAGGAAAATAAAAGCAGAAAAAGGACCTCTGAGCACAACTGTTTTCAGAAATATTGGACACTATTGGGATGAATTCCTCATGTGTGCACTTCAGTATGTCAGAACTGATGATTAGTGTTGTAGATTTAACAGACCGACCTCCTTCTCTGATTCTGTTCCCAGTAAATCACCGGCCGAGGCATGAAACTCCAGCACCCCCTCGTTCTCCTCCATCTGCACTAACAGCCTGCAGCAACAGGGAGCCAAGAGGAAGATATGCAACTTAATCAGACCACCTCTGAGCTGCTTTTGGCTAACCTCAGCTGATTTTAATTTAGGAAACATAAATTGAGTTGGATGCATCATGGGTTTTGGGGACATAAATAGTATGACTGTAATTACTTACACTGCAGGTTTAACGAACGCTAGTAGATTCATTCTGACAGGCTCCAAATCCAGACCCTGAGGTCGGTTAACTTTCCCCGGGATGCAGGCGGACATCTGAGGCATACAGCACAAACACACACAGATAAAAGCTATTTCATGTTACTGCATCAGTTAGCTTTTTTTTTATTAATTTTGCGAGACTAAAAGCAGTTAGTGTTTAGTGTGTACTACCTCAGAGTCGAGGCTCATGAAGCCCAGAGCTTTGCCCACACATTTAGATTCACAAGCTGAACCAGAAAGTGTCAGAGGGGTGAAAGACACATGGATGGTGCTGCTGCCTTTTGCTGGAATCACCTCAAGAGGAAAAATATATCACACCTTAGGTGAAAACCCAGTGCAAAGGTGTAATATGGTAAAATATTTATTCACATACTATTTGCTGAGGTGTGATGCAGTATGGGTAATCTGAAAGGCTTCCCACATGAGGTCTGATATGGACAGAGAGGAGCTTATTCTTGGCATGGCACGGATTTAAAGAAGTATTTTCTTTCTCACTGTTAAACTCGGGTATACATTTCTCCTCTTCTTCACCCTGGAAATGAGAAATAACGGTGAACATGCATCTCATATGGGATCATACACTGGTGTCATCAACACTCAGTGGACTTTAATCATGTACAGTTGATTTTCTGAAAGCTTAGTAGCAGGAATCAAGTAAAGATATTTCATTCAAACATTAGACGTGTATATTGAAGTCAGCTTTTTAAGTGAAACCTAACTTGCTAAATAGATTTTTTGTTGACCACAGAGAAATTCATAACTTCAGTATAGTTGGAATCTGGACAAACTTATTTAAGGATATTTTTATGTACACTGTTTCTCCTTCTGTGGTCCTTCTCTCCTGCCTTCATCATCATCACTCACTTATCCATATTGTCGTGATAGTGTTTATTATATTGTCACATAGATGGTAGAGGTTTCTATTGCTACTAACAGTTGCAGTAGTACTACATCCACTGTTAATACATGTATTCAGAGTAGTAGTATTAACAGTTATGGACATTTGTTCTGCGTAGCTGTTGGTAATTATACTAATACCAACTGTTCTACTTTTTAATAGTTTTAGTTCCATTTTCTGTGCATCTATGTGTTTCCTACTTCCCCAATATTTCTCTCTCTCTCTCTCTCTCTCTCTCTCTCTCTTTCTCTTCCTTTACCCTCTCTCTTTAACCCCAGCTGATCAAGGCAGACGACCATCCTCCATGTGTCAAGGTCTGCTCAAGGTTTCTGCTTGTTAAAAGGAAGTTTTTCCCTCACTGCTGTCACCAAGTGTTTGCTCCTGGTGGATTCTGTTGCATTTCTGTAAATTTAGCTTGAGTCTGGTTTCAACCAGCTCTGTATTGGGAAGTGTCATGAGATAACGTTTGTTATGATTTTACGCTATATAAATAAAATTTGACTGATTGATTGCCTGTTCAAATGAATGTAAAAAAAAAAGTCTGGATAAAGGCTGCTGGATTCCAGGATTGCAATGTGTCATTTAAAAACTTACAATACAATATAATGCATATGTACAGTCAAGTACTTGGATACGGTTTTATCCTACCTCTAAACACCACCACAGTGGATCTTAAATGAAATAATGAAGAAGTGATTGAAGTGCGGATTTTCAGCTTAACTGTTTAGGAATTACAATCATTTTAAACAGAGTACCTCCATTTTCAGAGGCTCAAAATAATTGGTTGGCTTCATGGTCAGATCTGTCCTGTTGCCTGGTAATTCTTTGCCAGTTTAAGCAGATAAAAGCAATTAATTCTGAATGTTGAATTTGATTTGGTAGCTGTTAACTGGAATTCTCAATATAAGGTCAAAAAAGGTGTCTGTGGAAGTGAAGAAAGCCACCACTCAGTTGAATAAAAAACAACAACTAAAAAAAAAAACATAATCTACCAGAGATAGTGGAAGCTATAGGAGTGGCTAAAGCAACAGTTTGGTAAAAGATAGACTCTTGGTGAGTTCTGTTGGTGAGTTGCCAATTTATCCCACATTTAAATTATGACATATATATCAGACTTCATTTTCTTTGGAGGTGTGAGATAATTCAGACATTGTGGAAGGCAGTATGTGTAAATATTGGTACTGAAATCCAATATCTGCTTGGAAATGTTCCAGACTCTTGTACAATATGAAAAAGTTGCTCATAGATATGATTTGGCAAAGAAAACCATCACAGTGAAGTGCATCAGCGATGACCCTCCTGTTTCCATGTGGGATTCCTAAACTTTGGAAGCTGAAAACTTTGGAAAAATTCGGATATTATATTAGTATATTGTAGAAGAAAATAACCTCTAGGAGTAAAATTTTGGTCACATGACAGATCGGATAGAACTGACAGAACATCTACCATGAGGCAGCTGTGTTCACTCATATTTTATGCTGTTTCCTTATTTTATGTAACTGCTGTGCTTCCTTCTGTCTTCTACTAACCAGTTTTGTAACATTCATCTTAACAGATTACTCTGTGTCATGTTTTGTTATTTACAGCATCTTGTGGTGTTAAAATGCACTCACAGATGTGCTTGGAAGAGAGGCGCTTGTTCCCACAGAGTCTAGCGTATTCTTCCTTTCCCAGGCTCTTTGACTGTTCCCATCAGACAGCCTTAATGCTCCGCTTACCATTTTGTTACCATCTGCATCTTTGACTGGAAAAGCATCTCCATATGCCACCACAAAATCCACTAGTTTACGGTCATTCTTATCTACATTATAGGTCTCCCAGTCCATACGAATATCTGTTCATAAACAAAAGATAATGCTGTAAATGTGAAATTCCTGTGATATCTATGGCTACGTATAGACTGCAGGCAAATGCGGCACAATTCAGATTTTTTCCCCCATATGTGACCTGTTTCCGATCTGTTAAAGACAATTTGAACAATACAAATCTGACCCAGGCCACTTTCATATGTGATCATAAATTTGATACATATCTAATATTTTGCAATGCGACTTCAGTCTGAACGGCTAGGTCACATTTGTCTGACCTTCTCGTCATTGAAATGTGACAAATGTCACAATTCTGCGTCCCAGGAGTGTTACTTCTGTAAACACAGTGTGTGCCTGTGTGGTCACATTATTATTATGATATCAGCACCTCTTTTGTATATGCGGGTCACTTCAGGGTCACATTCAGTTCATATTCAAAACTGATAGAAGTCACATTTAATGTATAATATGATCAAGCACGCACAAAAAAATAATTGGATTCCACCAAAAACTGAATTGTGCATTAACACCTGCTGTCTGAATGCAGCCTAAGATACTGTTTTATGATCATGTTTACCGAACATGGTGGGATTGTTAATGCGAAGAGACCGAGACACAGTGTCCCCTCCAGATACATGAGCACCAAACCTATGGATGTGCACAAAAATGATCAATGCCACCATCAAACTAGTGTTTAAGTTTGATATTTGTATAATTCAGAAGAACTCACTGTATGTTTGGCCCCTTGTTCTGGTCATCTGCTTGTGGGCCTGTGATCTGGAAATAGAGTGGACATCCTTTCACTGTCATCTGCACAGGAATGAGTGTGGGCTCTAGCTCCCCCACCTGTGGAAAACACAAAACATCTGAAAGACTCAAGCCTCTTGGCTCCCTCTAGCAGTAATTTCTGATCTTGAAAAGGTTCAATCCTAAAATAACTACATCATACTTTGCATATGAGGTTATCTCTGTATTCACCCCACATATCAGTGTAGGCGGTCACATCCACACTCTGGGTCTCAAATGGTCCCAGAATCCCAGTGTTTGGCATAAGAAAAAATACTGCACCTTTTCCATGAGCCAGCAAGCTGCTCACAAAGTCTGCCAAAAGATACAGAAATACAGGGTTAGAGCCTGTCGTGTAAGACTCAACACTACTTTATTTTCAAAGTATGTGCAATAATATGGAAGAATACCTTCATGTGCTTTTTCTTCTATTTTTTTAGCCTGAACAGAGTGAAGCGGCCTCTTGACATATGTGGATCTGTCATTAAAATGCAGTCTGTGTCACATTTGCAGTAAAGTTAATCAATTATTCAGGCTCCAGACTGAACTGCTTTACCTTTTCTCTGACTGACTACTTGACTTTGAGACACTGCAGCTGAAGTACTCTGCCTTTATGCTGAAAGGGGCTGGGATGGCAGTTTGATTGGTTATTAGTAACTGTTTACTAACAGCTCTCATCAAAAGGACATTACCAAAGTCGAAGAACAACGAAGAACTCTCATCATCCTCGGGAGAGCTACAAAAAAGGAAGGCATTTTCAGTTTCTCTACTGTCAGTGGAGCATTTATTAAGTTAGATGAAGTATTTTATGTGTTTACCAGATACTTGGTATGGAATAGGACACACTGAGTTTCTTGGTTTTGGATGTTCTGATACCAAGAACAAGAGGAGAGTTCATCCCTTGGATCTCACAGACAGCAGCAACCTCAGTCAACTCCAGCTCCAGAAAACAAGATTAATGTATCACATATGAAATGTGACAATGAAATATTTATCTTCCCTAATAAAATATAAGTTTGATAAAAAATATAATATATTGCTTTAGTTTGAAAGTCTCTCCTAATTTTGATCATTTTTCTGTGTTTCCAGATAAGGTTGTGTTTGTACTGGAATTAAATGAGGTGAGTATTGTTGGTGATTGACCACTGTCAAATACAGTAAACACAGCAAATGCTGACACATGAGCTGGAGCATTTTTACTGATGAAAGTACATCCTTTTCACGCCAATGTTTAAAGTCATCTTTTAGCTACAACATGCACCTCACATGGAAACAGAGAACATAATTACTGTTTCATTGATCTGAGATTTGTCCTTTACAGTCAACCAAACCCACCCATTTATGAGGTGTAAGAGGTACTTACATCTGTGTGAGAGGTGAAGTTCACTGTAATCTCCATGCTGGCATTAGGTCCCAGAGTAGCAGATGAGGGATCAAAACTAGCTGTACACAGTTCAGCCTGTTTTCCCAGCAGTTGAGTCTGAAGAAAAAAAAAAAAATTTACCCAATATCACTGAGTAATAATTGTGTCAAATGAGATTCCAGTGAGTTTACTGTTACTTGGTTGAGATATAGAAACCACAGATATTCATATGAGCTGGGGTTTCACACTGACAAACCAGATATGGAGACAAAAGTGAGCGTACCATCCAGGTGAAGTGTGAGGGCAGCAGAGTCTGGTTGAAAAGTGTCACGGTTCCCTTGGCAGGAACACCGATGTAGAGTTCAAAGAGGAGCAGTTCACAGTTTAGCAGACACACTTGGGGAGACTGCACATCTGCTCGCACTGACAGGTGACTGTAAGGAGCAAACAGGGAGCATGTTACCTGTCAACATTATTATTATTATGTTGTTGTCATGGCTGCAAAGCTTCCGACATTCTTTTGCACAGCTTGAGTTTGCAGATGACTTGAGGTGCAATACTTACACCTGGAAAGAAAAATGTAGAAACTGAAATTTCTGTAAAGGAGACAACATACACAGAACATCCTTACCATCCAGATCCATTCTCCACTGATAACTCCAACTCTGTTTCAAACTGCTGGCAGAAATGTGGCCTGAAGACAACATCCACGATGCAAGAATCCAAGGGCGGCAGCAGACCTGTGCACGGCTCAACTAAAAGCTAACCACAGACATTCCTTAGCACCTGACACAGCTAACTGAACACGATAATAACATGAAATGGTTGCTCTGACATGCATGTACTGTAGCTGACCGCACCTGTGCATCTTGCTGGCTTTTATTCCCCGTCTCCAGTGCCCAGGAGGCCTCCAGCTGACTGGTGTTTATGAGGACCAGTGTGGTTTGACTCTGATCCCCGAGCCTCATGAGTCCAAAGTCAATACTGGGCACACTGACAGTCACCGTGGGACCCTTGTAATTTTAGATAACAGACATAATCAGATCAAAATTCTCACAACAAGAAGCCATTAAGGTGGAATACAATGCACACTGTGTGGATATTTTAATGTAATCTTACCTTAAAGGAAACTTCCACGGCCAAAGTAGCAGGTTCATTGCTGTGTTCTATGTGGCAGACCAAACTGGTCACAACTTTTTCTGGTTTCCCTCCAGTGATAATCAAATCCAAATCAAAGCATTCATTTTCCTCTGGATCAAAAAAAAAAAAAAGAAAAAATCACTTAAAAAGAAAAAAAAAATCTAATATGGTTATTTATCATGCTGTGTAATATGATGTTCAAATCAGTAAAAATAAAATGAAGATTCTTCAAATTACTTATCATTCACATAATGTAAACTGTGTAATGCACCTATTTCGCCAGTAGATGGCTCTACTTCTATGATGTGAAAGCTGCTGTTCATCCTCTCCCATTGAAAGGAGACACATGTTTTGCTGTGGTTCCACATCTGATACACAAAAACACTGTGTTATTGTCGGTTTGGGAAAAAATGCCTTTCTGGCACTTGGATGTATCTGAAATAACCTTAAATTTTCTGCGAGTGGTGGTGGAAATCAACAGCTCTCCAGGGATAACAACAGCATAGGGCTCCAGCAGGACCTGGTATGGCTCTGTTGACCCTTTGACCTCTATCTCCATGACAATGACATCACTCACCTTGGAGCCAGTGCGCACAGGTTGAAGAGAACTACATTTAGACACACAGATACAATTAAAGATTTATCAGTTGAAGTATGTCAAAAGAACTTCTTTTTAATGAACATAATGTGGTATCACGGATCCAAACTAAACAGTGATATGTACAATATGGCATACACACATTTACAGTTGTACGTGCAAATTAACAAGAAGTTTACCCATTGTCAGTGGGCTCTGGTGGCAGCTGTGCGATGTCCCTCAGGACTAAATGGCAGACACTGTGGTAATCCTTCAACTAAAGGAAACACAGACAATGTACAGTTTACAGGAAATGATATCCAAGAAATGTTTATACACTCTTTTAACACAGACACAATGAGAATTTCCTCTGCTGCCACTGCAATTACCTAATAAAGCTGATGTATTTTAACTCATGATGCTTTTATTCTGCATATTCAGCATCCTTCATACCTCTTTAGGAATGAAGGTGAACAAAAACTCCTGATTCTGGCAGGGAGCCAGAAGGCCTGATACTGGAGTAACATGGAAAGCATTGTCTGTGGTCGGGTGGAACTGGATATGCGAGGGCTCGGGGGTTTCCGCTGGAAGCAGAGGATGCAAGTTGGGCTTCATGATCTGCCAGTGGAAGGGCAGTTCCAAGTGGCTTCAGTCCCACAGAGGTTGACAGAGACAGAAACAGAGACAAGGACAGACAGAAACAGGGACAGAGACAGAGGCAGGGACAGGAACAGGACCAGAGACAAGGACAGACAGAAACAGAGACACAGACAGAGGCAGGTACACAGACAAGGACAGAGACAGAAACAGACACAAGGACAGATAAAGACACAGACAGAGACACAGACAGAAACAGAGA
>JAQQZY010000014.1:21208040-21218476 GCA_030068375.1 Ostorhinchus rueppellii
ATCGCCCGGGAATCGAACCCGGGTCCTTCTTGCTGTGAGGCACGTGTGCTAACCACTGCACCACCGTGTCGCCCTAGGTATAAATGTATAAAATATATATTCAAATGATTAAAAACACAATACACAAATCAAAAACACCACAGCAGCAGGAGATACTTTTTTTAAAAAAGTGCAGGCAGTATGAGTGCATATGCATTAATAAATAAATAAATAAGTGGAAGTGTGTGTGTGTTAAATGCCCTGATGGCTGTTGGAAAGAAAGTGTGCAGGTTCTGATCTGCCTGTATGTAGTTCATGTCCTGGGTGTGAAAAGTCCCTGATGATGATGTTTGTTCTGAGGTACTGGAGGGAGGCAATACTGTACAATTAAGGGGCATCCGATGATTTTTTTCTGCGGAGTGTATCACTCTCTGCAGTGTCTTTTTGTCCACCTCCGTGCAGTTTGCATACCATGCTGTGATGCAGTATGTTAAAATGCTTTCTACAGCAGACTATAGAAAGTCACCAGCAGTTTCTCCTCCAGTTTATTTCTTTTCAGCAGTCTCAGGAAGTGAAGACGCTGAACGACCTGAAGCCTAAGATAACCGATGCCATTAACACCACTGATGAGCCTATGATACAGCCAACATGGAAATAAATCCAGTACTGTCTGGATGTGCTTCATACAACTAATGGTGCCATATAGAGGGGGATTAAATGAGGCAAAAAAAAAAAAAACCTCCAATATCTAATTTAATTTTGTAATAATTTCCACAGACTTGTCTATTCATTTGCTTTTGTAATAAATGTTTTAAATTGTAAACACTTTATGGACACCCTGCACAGTATATCACTACTCATCCCTGTCATAGATGTTTTTCTTTTTAATGGAAGGTTAAAAAGTATCTGATTGAACCACTGCATATGTCTGCGCTTTTCCAGTTCCCTGGAAAGCTCTGTTTTGCAGACAGAAAACTGAGATGTACACTGCTCGGCCAAAAAAAAAAAAAAAGGCGCACATGCAATATTTCACTGTAACATCTTTGGTTTTGATTACAGGAGACATTCACTGGATTTA
Organism: Ostorhinchus rueppellii; assembly: GCA_030068375.1. Taxonomy (NCBI): domain Eukaryota; kingdom Metazoa; phylum Chordata; class Actinopteri; order Kurtiformes; family Apogonidae; genus Ostorhinchus; species Ostorhinchus rueppellii. The sequence goes on from JAQQZY010000014.1 coordinate 21,209,098, forward strand.
ACTCAGCAAATAGTTCAAATCCTTCCATGGGTAAATACTGCAGTGGTGAATAATTTTTCAGCTGGAACAGGTTATTTAAGTCTAACTGCAGGCAGTGTCTTCATGTCTTTAACCTCAGAAAGACTGGATAGTGCCAGGACTGATCAGGATCATCAAGTTTGTGACAGAATGGTTCAGGGAGAATGAGACATCATTTACAAACATGGGTTAACCTTCATAAGGTCCAGACTCTAATTTGGGATGTAATAAAGACTTGATGCAGCGGTCCGATTGTCGAAAAAAATATCATGAACCTTATTGCAACACTACATAAGCGTTATGTGGTAAAACAGATGTCAGTGAATGTCTCCTGTAATCAAAACCAAAGATGTTAGAGTGAAATATTGCATGTGTGACTTTTGTTTTTGGCCGGGCAGTTTTTAAATGTGCATTCATTTTGACCATAGTTATGTTTTTCTGGAAAAATAGCAAATACAAAGAACTTGGGGTCCAGTGACATGTTTTCAATTCTGTTCTTCAACTCTTCCCAAAATATTTTTATTTTCCTGCACTCCCAAACGCAGTATATCGATGTTCCTTTATCTTCAGTGCTATGTTTTAGTGTTTTTAATCTTTTCTCTCATCTGTATATTTATAACTTGTCTTTTATTTTTGTAAAGCACTTGGAATTAACCTGTGTATTAATTGTTCTACACATATAAACTCATCTCGTCTAAATTTCAGTCTCTATCTACCAACAAGTGTTTCGTTTGACCTCTTACACGATCTTATACAGTAATTTCACTGCGTTGTAAGAACTCCATACTTTTGCCAACCTTGATCAAATTATTTAAGTTCTGCTGAGAGTTAAAAAAAAAACCAAACAAACAGTGTAAGATGATGCAGAACCCAGTGTGTTTATTTACATTTTTTCTTATTTTTTTTAAGTAAACTAAGCTCCTGTGCTGGAGATGCACAAACCTTTCCCTCTGTGCTCTTTGTTGTTCAGTGGTGTTTATGGGCAGTGAGAAATATCCGGCTGAGAACGGCTTCGATGCCTTCCTGAAGAAGCACGGCGGAAGTGACAACGCCTCGACCGACTGTGAGCGAACCATCTTTCAGTTCGACGTGCAGAGGAAATATTTCAGAGAGGCACTCGACAGGTGAGTTATTAACTTCTAAATGGATATATAGAGATATATTTTACTGAGCCCAATCTGGGACATTTCAGTGCAGCAACAGCATGTGACACTGTGAAAATAAATGATAAAAAAAACCAAGAGCAAACACAATTTACATAATAAATTAAGAGTAAGAAAAAACAGAACTGGGTAAGAAATCTGGATAATTTAAACAGTCAATAAATGATCAATCAATAAATGATAGTCAAGTGCATAATGGAAATACTTTTTTTCACTGAAGTTTTTATTGAAATTTTTGAAACGCATAAAAGCAAAAACAATTAAAAAAAAAAAAAAAAAAAAAAAACAAACAAGCCTTACTTGGGTACAAAGCATTACAATCATATTCAGTTCTTACATTCTGGGTTTTTATTTACTTCATCTTTCGTCCATCTGTGCCTGTTGTAGTCGCAGTTTGTCAGTTATTTTTTTCCATTGTGTATATACACCTTCAATAAATCTGATCCATTGGTCCTTTATTGGTGCTTCTATCGTTGCTTATAAAAGCTTTTTTGCAGACACAAAGTACCTGGACCAAGTATTTGTTGTTTCCCACAACACTTTCATCAGACATGTTCCACAAATACAGAACATCACAGCACCTTGGAATCTCAAGCCCCATTTTTTGTTGTCATTCTCCACACACCGTCTCCCAAAACACAGTTATTTTGTCACATTTCCAAAAGATATGTGTGTGATCTACGTAATGGAAATGGGTATATGGCCGGGTTTAGCCCCTGACATGTCTGCGGTGAGTGTTGTGAATTTATGATTTATTTTAAATATTCATAGAAATTTAGCCATCTCTTCAGTAGGAAACGTTTCAAAACACACTAATAGAATAGACCCTGCACTTTCAATAGACATCTGAGCATGCTCAGTGCCACTTGTGAAAGGGGAGATAAAACAGGAGTGAGTGAGATCATTTACTGTAGGTTTTGGCTTTTTTTTTTTTTTTTTTTTAAACACTATTTTCCTTGTGTTGTTTTTGTTTTATTTTGTTTTGTTCTTTGCGGTTGTTTTTTGTGTTATGATTTTTCTTTTTCTTTTTTTTCTTTTTTTTTTTTTACTGAGTTTTGACTATGTAACTATTTCATAGAGTTCAGCCAGGTACCAAAAAGCAGCTGGATTGATTTGAGGAAAAAAAACAGCCCCAAAATAAAACCTTCTGGGCCCGAATTGAAATCCTTGTTGTTCAGTTTGTTCCAGTTCACAGTTGATGTTCAACATCTTAAATCTCTTATTAATGTACATTCTAAGTGTCTTATTTAGTCCAAACCTGTCAAACATCATTTCTTCTCTTTGTTTTCTTTTTCTGTTTTTCCACCTGTTTTGTCCCTAAAATACACAGTAAAACAAAACCACTGAAGAAAAGGAACACAAACACATACTCACAGCAGCTTTAATGAACCTGAAACAGATGCAGATTCAGCGATTTCACTGACATAATATGTCAGGGGTTAAAGGGTTAAACACCAGACTGAGTTTAGTTTATTATAAAGGGAAACAGAAATGATTCACCTGATGGTAGGATGTGTTCACATAAAGTTCAGTTATATGTGTATTTGTCTTCAGTCAAATTATACTTGTATATTCTACTTCAGGGGTCACCAATCCTAGTCCTCGAGGGCCGGTATCCTGCATGTTTTAGATGTTTCCCTCTTCCAGCACACCTGACAGTTGTTATCAGGCTTCAGCAGAGCTTGATGATAGGCCCATCATTTGAATCAGGTGTGTTGGACGAGGGAAATACATAGAACATGCAGGGTACCGGCCCTCGAGGACCAGGATTGGTGACCCCAGAACTAGTTTGTATACAGATGAATCCAAAATGGGCGACACAGTAGTGCAGTGGGTAGCAACAACAACACGACAAGAAGGTCCTGGGCTCAATTCCAACACCAGTTGATGGTGGGACCTTTCTGTGTGGAGTTTGCATGTTCTCTCCGGGTTCCTCCCACCTTCCAAAGACATGCACTGATTGGTTAATCAGTTGATCTAAATTGTCCGTGTATGTGACTGTGAGAATGATTGTTTGTCTCTTTCTGTCAGCCCTGCGATGAACTGGTGGCTTGTCCAGGGTGTACCCTGCCTTCGCCCTTAAGTAGCTGGGATAGGCTCCAGTGACCCTAGTGAGGATAAAGCAGGTTCAGAAGATGAATGAATGAATCCAAAATTTTTACATTCACCTCAGTGCTGCAACAATGTACAGCACCACCTACTGTTAGCTTAGAAAAGCAGTTGGTTAAAGTCATAAACCAACCAGCTCAAGTATGACACAGATTCCAAGACAAAATGACTTAAATTCTCAAACAGATGTAGATTCTCCACGTTGAATTTCTTAAGTGGGAGCAAAGGAGGAACTACTCTGATCCACATTCTGGAGCAAACATAGTTCTGTGCATTTGTACAGTTGTCTGTGATTTAGGTAAATTATACTAAATAAATAAGTAATGCCAGCAATTTGCCTGGAGTACAGATGTTCACGACAGTTTTATCTCATGGCAGGGCGTTGATGAAGAGTTGTCGCTGTGTGGAACTGGACTGTTGGGACGGGCCTAACGGAGAGCCTGTTATTTACCACGGCTACACACTCACATCCAAAGTGCTCTTCAGGGACGTCATAAAGGCCGTTAAAGACTACGCCTTCAAAGTATGTAAGATTCTACCTGAGACTGCTGATTGGTCATATGATTTCATACATAGATGCTGTGAGTCTCTGTGGTTTTTCAGACGTCTGACTACCCAGTGATCCTGTCCCTGGAGAACCACTGCAGCGTGGATCAACAAAAGCTCATGGCTCATCATATGATCGCCATCCTGGGCGACGCTTTGCTCACCAAACCTCTGGGTGACTCTCTCCCTAGCAATTTCCCTTCACCTGAGGTACACGAGTTCTCCGAATCAACTGAACTAATGTCGACTTTCCTTGTTAGAAACACTCATTCAAATAAGCAGCAAGGGAAGACCACACCTATAGTATGAATTCCACATGTTACATTAATTCCCTTGAGTTTCTTCACTTTCCTGTTTATTCCAACCTGGTAATAGACTTTTCTGGGAAAGGAAGTTGAAGAAATTAAAGTAATTCCCATCCTCATTATGTGAGCACTAAATGAACCACCCCCACATAATCAAGAAGAATCGCTGCCTCTCCTGTCTGAGCCGATATGTTGGTAGAGTAAGGTTGTTTTTTAAATTTTATTGGCCTGTCTATTGTCTCATTAAACAGTCGACAACTCACTGACATGATCTCCCTGTGAGGCTCAGTTGTTTGATAAGAAAGTTGGAATTTAAGGAGTTGGAATTTTGCGTTGGTCCACAAAGCATGCAAGGAATTGGCTTCCTTCCTTGTTTTCATTTACTGAGCTGAACCACAGACATTTAGCCTCTCTTTTAAATCGATGCTTTTTCTACTTTCCAGTTTCCATTATTTCTAAGCCAGTATCATTCCTCTTGTGAGTGACATTTGTTACTCCATGAGGAAGACACTGAAAATCAGCCCAATACAGCGGACAACACAAAGACAGGGGGCAATATTAGCATGCCGAATCAGCCGTCAGCCGCTGTGGGCTCTCCGGCTCCATTGTAAAGCCCACGCGGTGGATGCCTGTGGCATTGTCAGCCTCAAAGGAAAATATAACTGTGCATTACACAACATTTTCCTTTCTGTCATTGGCTGTGGAGAGGGAGTGACCAGCCTTTGCCACGGATGCATGCTTTGTGTCTTTCCCTGCCTTTAGAAATCATGTGTGAAGGTCATATGATCTGAATGTTTAGGAGTTGAGAACATTAAAAAGCATTTTGTTTGTTTCTCTTCAGGAGCTGAAGGGCAAGTTTCTCATCAAGGGGAAACGGTTAAACAAACTGGACGCTATCTTTAATAATAACAGCACGGTAGATGAGGACACGGTGTCTGAGGAGGATGAGGCTGCAGACTGTAAGGAGGGCGAGCAGAAAACCAAGTCTAAGGTGTGCCAAGTGCTTCATTCAAACCATAAGAGAGGTTTCGGAGAATGAAATGAACAGACCTGAGCATCTACATCGTCTCATTTCAGAAATCAAAGATCAAACTGGCCAGGGAACTCTCAGATATTGTCATTTACTGCAAGAGTGTCCATTTTAATGGCTTTGAACATGCCAAGGACAACCAGGCCTTTTATGAGATGTCGTCATTCAAGGAGAGTAAAGCTTTCGGTCTGGCTCAGAACTCAGGTAAACACAACATTATCTGACAGATCTGCTTTTAAAACCATAACTTTAACCCTTTGAGTTGTGCAAACAATAGCAAAAATGATGAGACGTCTACTTTCACATGTTTCCTCTCTTCATTTTTATTGCTAATAAATGAATGTTTCATTGAGAGTCACACCAGCTTGGATGAAAATGTATTTTTTTCTGACATAAACAGCAGATTTTGTTAGGATTTCCAAAGAGCGGATTGTGAAAGTTATATTATATCATTTGTATTGTTTTCTTTTTATTGCGTCTTATAGCAACTGCTTACATTCATCACAACATGGATAAACTCAGCCGGATCTATCCAGCTGGATCCAGAACCGACTCCTCCAACTACAACCCAGTTCCCATGTGGAACGTTGGCTGTCAGATAGGTACACTGACTTCATTTAGAGCAGAAATTCAGTTGAAATTCAGCAGACATTCTGACATTCTGACATTCTGTTTATAGTGGCGTTGAACTTCCAGACTCCATCTAAGGAGATGCACCTGAACCAGGGTCGCTTTCTGCAAAACGGTCTTTGTGGCTACATTCTGAAACCTGAATTTCTGAGAAGTTTTTCCTCACAGTTTGATCCCAGTACACTCACTAAAGGGCCCTGGCTCCAGAAGAAAACCTGTCACATCATGGTGAGATTTAATCTCAATAAAAAGGAGTTGTTTGGAAATCTGAACACTGATTCAACCCATAAAGACCCAAACTACCACCAGCGACCAAAAGCATCTACTGATCTAAAATGCTTAACACTTGTTGATCCATTAATTCTATCAATACATGTAAATAATTGGTGTAAAATACAGTTTTTCATCTTTTCACGGTCATCACATATGACCCATTTAGACATTCAGAGGCTCCGTAGTGAAAGTGGAAACACCGTCATCTTCTACAACATTGATTCACCAGTAAAACCTGTTGAGTTGGATCAATGACAGTGGATGGACACACTTGTTTTTACATTTAGTTAATGATATATTTTACTGAAAAAGTCCAATTTTCTTCCATTTTCTTTTTTTCTGCTATAATAACCCTCAACTTTAATCTGAGCTTTATTGAAAATATACATGATCAGGAAGTTAAATACAGGAAAATATGAGATTTTCATGGAAAAAGTGCAAAATGTAGAGGATAATTTTGTTTAAAAAATGGTGATTAATCACATAAGAAAGGTGAAAAATAGAGAAAATTTAAAGTAGCACTTGGTCTTTATGGGTTAAAATATGTTTGGGTATCTGGATCTATATTATGAATGAGTGAGTTTATTTTTGGTTTGTACATCAGTCAGTACACTTAGTACAATAACCATAACAAACATAAAAACCAAAAAAAGGAATAGGCTAGAACAGGGGTGGGCAAACCTGGTCTTCGAGGGCCGGTATCCTGCATGTTTTAGATATTTCCCTCTTCCAGCACACCTGACAGTCATTATCAGGCTTTTGCAGATCGAGACGATAGGCTCATCATTTGAATCAAGGGTGTTGGAAGAGGGATTCATCCAAAACATGCAGGATACTGGCCCTCAAGGACCAGGATCGCCCACCCTTGGGCTAGAAGCAAAAGCTTAACACTGTCTATCCTTTGCACCTGAAACACTGCTTACATCAAATTAAATCTGTCCAGCATCGAGCATTCACACCATAACATAAAAACCACCAACAACAAAAACATATCTACTATCTCGTTTCCATCATTTTGAAATGAAAGCTTTTTTCTTTCTCTTTTTTTAACTTTGCCAAAGGAGTGAACAACTTAAATGTATCATCGTGTCCATTTCATAATTTCACACATTATTCTTCACATTGAGGGTGTTTTGTTGTGTTTTTGAGCTTATGTGTATTCCCTACAGGTGATTTCAGCACAACAGTTACCTAAAATTAACAAGGACAAGCACAAATCCATCGTTGACCCCTTGGTGAGAGTGGAAATCTACGGCGTCCCAGCAGACAACGCCATCAAGGAGACACACTACATTGAAAATAATGGTTGGACACACACACACACAAATCAGAATCAGATTTATTGTCATTCAATAAAAACATCCCAGATGCTGTTACAGAATGAAATTTCTGAAATGCACAGCACAAAAAATAATAAAACACAGGGTGATTCCTTTAAAAGCAACAGCTAAAAGAAAACAACCCATATAAACACGCAAACACACATTTATTCAATAAGAAGCTTTAAATGTCGTCTTCACAATCTAAACGCTGAATAATCCTCCTCCCTGGCAGGGTTCAACCCCATGTGGAATGAAAGCTTCCAGTTTGACATTCAAGTCCCAGAGTTGGCCATGCTGCGATTTGTGGTTGAGGACTATGACTCAACCTCCCAGAATGATCTCATCGGGCAGTACTGTCTACCACTCACCAGTGTACAGAACGGTAAGGAAACTCCAGACAGAACTGAACTGAGGAGACCATCCTTTAGTTACAGAGACTAAGTACTGTAACTAAGTCACTATATTTGGAAAGGTGTTGAACTAGATTTTGGAGCGAACTGCCTGATAAAATGTCACAACACACAGCTTAATAAGTAAATGAAGACTGGAGCGGTTAAATATAAATACATGTCAAACCATTTAGATGATGATTACATGGAATCCTCCTGTCCCTAAAATACATTAAACAGCTGGAACAGAAGTTTCCTGACACAAACAGTCACATCTAGGGAGGAAATTCTAAGAACATTCATAGAAGTGTGGGCGTGGTGACACAACAAGAGTGGATTTTAGTAAAGATAACGGTCGTCCACAAAGCATCTTAACCATGATAAGAGTCTGGAAGGTGAAAAACCTCAAGGGACAAGGAAGTTTAGGTGTTTGTCAAGAACACGAATGAAAAAAAAACCATCAAAAGTAAATCTAGCTTTGAAAAAATACTTTTAACTAAAATTATTTAAAAAGCAAAAGCATAAAAGCATAAAAGAACAATGGAACACAAAGTAAAATAATAACACAACTGCAGGAAGATTAGTGTTAATGTTTCAAGAAGAGCAAGAATAAAATACTTTATAATATGGGACCATTAATAAACAATAGTTTTTGTAAAACGTCTTTGATTTCATGCATTTCTTTCATCCAAGTTCTGTTCTAGTTTGAAACATTTCTGATCATATTAACACTTAAAATAAATGAAATTGCAAAGATAGAATGAAAATAAAAGTGTGTTTACAGTCATACAAGTAAAACCACACTATATTTAATGAAAAGGTTCACTAATAAGTAAAAATAAATAAACAGATAAATAATGGACATCCCAAAAGGATAAGAGCTGTAGCAAGTAGCTCCGTTTACATAAAAGAACACAAATTCTGTGGATTCTGCTGAATTCACTTGCTCATTATCTGCTCAGGTTAGAAACAAGTGTATTTAAATTCATTTTTAAAAAATATGGAAATTATAATATAGTAAGTATAAAGCAAGCAAGCTTATATTTGTTCTACTTCTTATTGTACTGAAAGACCGTAATTGAGTTTATTTACAATGATTATTTTGTCAGATTGTTATACACCATTACCATTATACACTAGTATCATTAATAGTAAAAATAAAATACATTATAAGAGAACTTAACTATGACACGAGTGTATTTTAAAGGCATGTTAGGTTTGTGCTGCAGTTGGAACACAACGAATGATATAAAAATGTACTCTGATTAAGTTAAAATTGATTAAAAACATAAATAACTTCATAGTATATCAAAAACTTGTTTCAAACTAACCCCTGACGCCTATTGATGCAAATTCGCATCAAACCCCCCCCCTCCACGGCTCCAAAATGCAACCAAAATACTATCTACTTGAAAAAAACAAATGCAAGTCAAAATTGTTTTCCACAATTGTAAATAAATGCAGGCATTAAGGGGTTAATAATTTCATTGTTATTCATACAGAAAATGACCAGTTGGAATAACAAAATACTCCTTGTTGACAAATAATACCCATAAATGTCCATATTTAGTGTGTCCACCTTTGGTGCAGATAA
>JAQQZY010000014.1:21236110-21250022 GCA_030068375.1 Ostorhinchus rueppellii
GTCCACTCTGGGTCAAGGAAGAGATGATTAAATTTTGGAGGCGTTTTGAATCACTGTCTGGATCCAGGAACTTTTTACAGGATTCTTTATCATTTTGAGATAGGGCATGGTGGCACAGATCTGCATGAGGTCATTCACCACCATCTAGTGGAGGAAAGTACAAACACTACCTTAAAAAAATCCAAAATACAAACACTATCTTGGCGGAGGTCTGCGCTCTCCGAGTGCTTTTCTAGTTTTACTTCTACTTTCAGTACTTCATTCACCTTCTGAACCCATTTTATCCTCACTAGGGTCACATGGAGCCTATCCCAGATGCTTAAGGGTGAAGGCGGGGTACACTCTGGACAAGTCACCAGTTCATCGCAGGGCTGACATATACAGACAAACAATCACTCTCACATTCACACCTATGGGCAATTTAGATTCACCCATTAACCTATCAGAGCATGTCTTTGATATTACATTGATATTGATGGTGGGAGGAAGCTGGAGTACCTGGAGAGAACCCACGCAGACACAGGGAGAACATGCAAACCCACACAGTAAGGTCCCACCCCCATCGACTTGTGTCGGAATCGAACCCAGGACCTTCTTGCTGTGAGACACGAGCGAGCGCTATCCACTGCACCACCATGTCTTTTGCTCAAGTACTTTTTTACATACTTCTACTTGCAATACTTAAGTACAAAAAGATTTCAATACTTTAGTACTTTCCCTCAAGTAAGATGTTTAATGAACACTTCAACTTTTACTCAAGTCAGTTTTTTGATACAGCACTTGTACTTCTACTCCACCCCTGTACTCCAGTACATTATACATCTCTGAATACTCCCTACAAGGTCAAACATTACAGACAAATGTTCATTATCATTGTATCTCCTCACTGATACTGAAATAGTGAAACATTGCACCCTAGAGACATCCTCATCTTCCTCCTTATCTTTTCTGATGTTTACAAGTTCCCTGTCTTTTCATTGGAAACAGATGGCTCCAAAATGACAAGTGAACGATTTCAAAAGATTGGATGTCTGACAGCGAGATACCTCTAATCCCCCTAATGAGAGTCTGCTTGGTGCCATAGCAACACACAAGTTCAGCAATCAGCAGTGCTTAACTGCCTCTTGACTCAGATATCAGTAACAACAGCACTGATAAGCAAATACACTATTGCACCCGCTGTGCCAAGAATATAGGCTTAGTGGTGGCACACTGTATGGAAAACACACACTGTGGGATGTTACGCTGGTTGCAGCATGTCATGTATGCAAATCCATGAGTTATGCATACCTGATATGAGTGTCAAATAGCTGGAGACTGTGTGGTTGCAGTTATTCTCCAGAGAAATAAGCCAGCTGTGTCATGACTCGTATAATACAAGCTGCCTCAGACCCTGATATTTGCTTCAGGTGGAGGGATACAATGTGTGGGTTGATCGATGGGAGTGGGTGGTGTGAGCTGAGGTGAAATCCAACAGGTCAGCTACACCAGGATGTCACCCACACCCTTCATTACGATTATCAACGCTCTGGCATTCACATAATCAGATATAAAGGTGACACACAAGCAAAGCAAACATAAAAAAGGGCTGAGTTCTGATTAAAACGATAGGACGTGGGCCAAAGTTACCAAACTGGGATGTGGAATGAAGAATAGAAGAGTAAAAATAACTGAATCACAGAGTGACTTTGAACATTACACACTGTTAATATAGGAAACAAACAGTTCTAATTAGGCAGTTACTCTGATAATATCACGGAAGGATTTTAAATGTTGATAGTTTCTTGCATCATTTTCATTGGCAAAGCATCTGAAGAGAAACCCCACCCTGTAGGCATGTCTATCTCACATATCAAAGTCCTATTCCTCAGTAAAATAATGAAGTGTTCTCATTATTGGTTCATCTTCAAACATTTGTCATGACTAATTGATCAGTTTCTTATTCAAAAATGAAAATATAGTAAATTCCAGCCATAGAGGCAGTGAAAACATCCATTGCTTGGACAGATTAACTCCCAAAATATGTAATTCACAATAGTAAATAAAGGCTGTTTTTTTTTTTTTTTGTTTGTTTTTTAATAAATTGATGCACATTGATTCGTCTATAAAATAAAAAATAAAAAAAGTAATGAAAATATATAGCTACGGGACTAGAGTTTAAAGTGATGATTTATGGTGAAATAACTGGAGGGTGGAGGACATCTGCTGAATGTGTTTGCACAAGCTGGAAAATCAGCATTGTGTTCTGCAACCTGATCCGGCTGAAAATAAAAAGAAAACCCTGAGCAAATAATTCCTGAAAAGATAAATTGAGTCCATTACTGCGACAGGACGGACAGGTTTAACACCGGTATCCACTGAGCTCAGTTAAATATGAAATATATTATGTATATGTATGAAAAGAAAATTATATAAAGATGTTTATGGATGTTATATTGAATATAATCAGTGGTATAACCCAGAAATAAAAGTATGGCTCTTACCTTGTGCTGATGTGTGCGGTGGAGTGGAGGCCAGTCTGTTTCCTACAAGTTATTCAGATGAATTAGTACAGGGATGTCTATGAACTATCACTGGCTTTTCTTCCTGTTTGCAGGCTGAACTGTATGTGTGTATACGTGTGTGTGTGTGTGTGTAGCAGAGAGGGCTGGGCTTATTTGTCTACACACCCAGGTATGAACACACCTGCAATTTCCTGCCTGGATATTTACAATACCACATTCGTAGATTTATTTTCTTGTTGTTTTATGGGTACTGTACAAAAGGTGATTTCAGCTAACTTTTGAGTTGGAGCTGAAGAAGGTGTGGCATTTCAAAGAGGAGGGCTTAAATACAGACAAAAAAAAAAAAAAGAAAAAAAAAAAGGTTGTGATCCTTTAGAATACCATGCAGAATTCCTGGACTGAGATGGACTGGAGCTTCACTTCAGGGCCTAATTGTGCTGTAAGTGCCCAGCCGGAGTTGTGTTTATATCTGACTGAGCCCTCGGCAGCACAGTGGGCATTGCAGGGGCCACTTGACACCAATTATTCTTTTCACAACTGTTACAACTAGCAGATGGGGGAATTGGAGCTCAAGGAGCTCTGAGTGGTATTGGAATGAAATCAGAGGCTTTCCACAGCTAAATCTCATTCTGTGGCTTCTCACACACAGGCCCTCGACGAAGAAAATTTGACATTATTGAAGGTTTACAGCTCTGGGCTTTGCTTACCCCTCAAAAGAAAAAAAAACAAAACATATAGCAGCTTCAGTTTACTTCAGTTTGCTAAATGATGATGTGATTGAATACATTGCATCCAAAGTGATCTGCATTGTTTTGTGACTAAAACAAAGCCAGGATATCTTTATATTTTGTACAGTGTGGATGTTAATCCTTACTCCAACACAACAACATCAAAGCAGATAAATAAATGAGGGTTCTCTGTATTTATAGCTGTGGCTAACCCCGAGCTTTAACATACTGACAGATCTTGAATATCAGAGCGTAAAGAGTCTGTAACTGCTTTAACACCAAGACATTAACACTTGGAAAATCAAAGCTCTGTTATTTTCCCTCAAATTCCTGCTTCTGCTGGCACCCATTTTGTAAGTAGAATTTGTAAGTTTCTTCTGTTACCCATTGCAGTTATTAGATCAATCATGTATCAAGCTCCCCGCTGATGTTTTTCTGTTCAGAGATGTCTTCACTCCACATCTTTGTCTTTATATAGTCTGCACAATCCCTACTAGAGTCTGAGCAATAGATTGTTACATAACTAACCTGGATTTCAAGTAATAAACTGAAGTTATTCTTACCTTTTGCCATGACTTCTCATTTTTAGTTCCAAGCCTGTAGTCCATTATGAAAGTATGAGCTTATCAATATCACGGCATCATATTCCACTGTGGAATTTTTTTTTGCAGTGACAAGAAAAACAGGAATTCTTCAGGCTTGAACAATAGGCTCTGCAATGCCTAATCCACTGCTCCGACGTCAGCGGAAGCTAAAAGTTCACATTGAGATATCACATGAAGCTAAGCTCCTTCTGGTTGCACATTAACCAGTTTATGACCATAATATTTATGCACCGGTACCTTCATTTTACCCTGCAGACAATGGACCTTGAGCACTTGTAGTGACGCTTGTTAGTGTCATCTTTAGAGATCAAGGTCTAAACCACCATATGCTTTTAAGATGTTGGCATTTCTTACAGGATCTTAACCCTCCTGTTGTCCTCATATTCTGTCAAAATGACCCATCTTCATTAAATCCCCAATATAAGCAGCTTAATTAAATTTGAAACACCAAATCTTATTTTGCTTGAAGAAACCACAAATCCACAAAGGGCCAATATTGTTCCATTTGGGTCCGATCAAAGGTAGTGCAGTCTGTGAGAAGACCAACTGTCTGGTGTTGTTTACGTCTGATACTGATAGATCTGAGACAGGACTAAAACATTCTCACATGTAACTAACTCTGTGACAGGGATTTCAACTCAATTTGACTGTCGGGTCATTTTGATCTGAAGACGATCTCTGTACCTTTTTTTTGTACAGCTTACATGGAAATGTGAATAAAGGCAACAATTCACTTTTTCTAATTTTGGGGTCAATCGAGGAAAAGTTGTCAAATTTCAAGTTGAAAAAATGTTGTTTAGGGGAAGTTGTTTTGGTTTTTAACAGTGGTGGGTCATTTTGACCTGAGGGTTAAAGGAAAATGTATTCTTGTTGCATGTTTAAGCTGTTGAAAAGGAAAAGAAATCCCATATGATTTTATTTTCTTCTGCTAAAACATATTGAGATGTTCCAAAATGCAAAACAAGAACAAATACGTGTCAATATATTTTTGTGAAAGTCACTACACCAGGATGCAAACTGACAGTGTGCAAACTTGCAACTTTAATCATGTTGTACAGTACAATTTCAACAGCATTCTTTACAATGCACCCAACACCCTTTACCCCAATAAATAGAATTTCATTTAATCTAAACTAATCTTTATATTTTTCTCAGAAGTTTAACATTTATTGGACGGTGATATCATCACAAAGTTCTCATTTTTTCAATAATAATGTGGATTTTTTTTTTTTAAGTCTTGAAAGATCATCGATTTACAGTCACTGTTAAAGATCAAATGACGTCGTTCAGCCACAAATCACATTGAATTGTAAAATTCTTTGGTAAGTTTACCAATTCAATGTTACTAATCTTAAAAAAGAATCTGCGCTACAGTCTAACAGGACACAGGACCTCCGCTGTCTTCTCCGATTAAATGACAATTACCAAAAGACTCCAACGTTTCCATTTGAATCGAACGTTTTAGTGAATACGCTTTTGGAGTAAATATGCAGCATAAAAATGTGCACCCCATTCCCGACACAACAACATCAGCACAGTAATGAAGGCACTTCATTCTGTAAGATAAGATAAATCACAGTTGTTTGAACGAAAGGTCAGACGAGAAACAACAGCCTGCATAGCACAGCTCAACACAAAAAACCAAAAGGTCACCCATTCTCGAAAAAAGAAAAAAATTGTTCTGTGTGTTGGATTATTTTTGGTAACTAAAATATTACTTGATAGAATAGTAAAACCTCCTCTCTCTGATAGAAAAATTACTTATGTACGTCTTGCTCTTAGAAACATATACTATATACATACAGTAATATAATCTTATTTTCAGCAGGAGTCCTGTACAAACGTTGAGTCCAAGAATCCAGAGAAGGTAAGAATCAATACAGATGCTCTCCTTAGATTTGACTGAACCATATGCCTGAAATCCTCCAACAGGGGGCCAGTCTGGGGCCCCCAGAGTGGTTCAGAGGACAGGAGATGGGCTGCAGGGGCCGTGGCAGCGAGGTGAGGCCTCTGTTCAGCCGGGGTCGAGTCAGAAAAGACCGTCTGGATCTGCTACCTGCTCCTCAGGTTCTGTAGCAGGCTGTAAACGTCCTCCTCCTTACTCAGACCCTCGAACAGAGGAATCAGATCCAGCAGCTCTGTGTCCGTCATGTCATCAAACCACGACTGCACCGGGACCTGCAACGAGGAAAGTGGAAAATAGAAATAGACATATTAGTTTATGTGACAAGGGAGAAAACTCAGCTGGCAGACAAGGTGAGAAATATTGTGATATAGGTGGGGAGCTAGTGAGATTTTTGTGTAAATAATTCATGTGCAAAATGCATCAAAGACAGGATGAGTGGCAGCAGCACCACTGAGGAACGCTTCCACTGAGAAGAAAATCTCATAAAATTGGGAACATCGCCTCTGGCTCAGCTCAGTGTACAGATTAAAACAAAGACAGCGTGTCACAAATATACAATTTTACTGTTAAGATTAACTGTACAAACCAAACTATTTCTGTTTCGGTCAGAAGTTTGCATGAAACCTGCTCCCTGTTCTGTCACTCCAGTTTAAAGATGACATTCAGAGGATTTGACGATTTCAACATCAGTAAGAAATGTTAGATATTTTTGGAACTCGGGTGAGATTCTTGGTTTAAAACAAGCTGATTGCATTTTTATTTTTTATTTTACTTTTTCAAATTTTATTTCAAACAAGACTCACCAACCAGATATCAATAGTGATATTTAAAAGGTTGATAGGTAAACAATATAATGTACAATGTAGCAATGTAAGATGTAATAATAAAACTAAAAAAAATAATGTAACACATGCTCAAAAAGGAGTAGGAAGAAGTACAAACGTATATACTCCTGCCCCCAATCTCTATTCCTCATGGTTTCTACATAAATAATAGCAATTATTATCTCATAATAATAATAATAACAACTAATTTTGACAAATACATTTATTGTTGAGAATATGTCAAACAAGAACTCATTATTTGCACGTTTTGATCAAACCATTAACAGGTGACAAGTTAACCCAGTAGAAGAAAAGGTTTCAGGTCTAAGTCTGTATTTTATAAGGAGGAAAATGAGTTGCCTATTTCTTACTCCTTCAAGATCAAGTAAAGTGTTGGATATTTTTGGAACTTAAGTGTGAAAGCAGTGAGATTCTTGGCTTAAAACAAGATGTTAGATAATAGTTCAAGCAGGATGTCATCATTTGCACATTTTGATAAAACCATTACAAGGTGCTGTATCGAACACAGATGACCGAGCGAACGCAGAGGAATTAAAGTTATAAGGAGGAGGAGGATGTGCTCACTGCGTTCTCAGGGTGGAAGATGTAGGAGGCAGGTGAGTTGTCTATGATGATGACTTTACTGAGCTCTCGGCCCAGCCGGCTGAGGTCTTTGACGTAGTTTCCTCTGTGGAAAACACAGGATTCCCTGAAGAGCCGGGCACGAAACACCCCCCACTGGTCCAGCAGGTCTGCCACAGGGTCAGCGTACTGCACCAGGAAAAACCTCATTTTAATTCAGTGCATGAACGCCACAGTGTGACTACCAAAGCAGAGTTAGAGGCGGGACACGGACCTTGGCTAAGCTTGCTGTGAAGAGAACACATTCAAAGAGCTCCCCCATCTTCTGGAGGAACTCGTCCACGTGGGGCCTCTTCAGCACGTACACCTGAGCCACAAAAACACTGCAGTTTAGGCAAACATCTTAAAACACTTGACATTTTAGATTTTCAGTACTGCAAAAAGAACTATTATACAATCATATTTCTTCAAGTTATGCATCAAAAGTATGGTTTGACTTTTGCTTTTTCTTCTAATATTAGAACTGGGTGACTTAACCATTAAAAAACAAACAAAAAAAATCCTGAAAAATGCCATTATTTCTTCCTTGTTTTGTGTAATTCTATGATTCTCATATAGATTTCTTACTTTTTCTAGCCAAGACAATAAAAGATAATGATAAAATAATAAAATTAAAGTAAAATTACATAAACATACAAAAACACTGAAAGGAAATTCCCTTTAAATATAAAATAAGCCCAAAGAAAAAGTGTTTTTCACAATAAGAGTAAATAAATATGATGCATACATTCTTATTGTCTTGTTTGATAAATATAGTTATTTTATTTATTAGTCTTTAGGCTATCTGTTCTTACAAAATGCTTCAGCGGTTATTTTTCTTAATTTTACTCACAGTTGAGTTTTTCTTTTTTTTATTATGACATTTGTTTTTACATTGAACCTCTTGATTTCTGAAACTCTTGTCTTGTTCTGGCCATAAATAAAATGTTTAAAAGCACAAGTATTTGTCTTTTTTGTTTACTTTCCACTCAGAAATAAAAATCTGCTGTAAGTGTGATGTGTCCTAATGTTGTTATATTAAATGTACAGTGGAGTTCATATAGTTGTATCACACAGCTCTATGTGATGCCAAATTTTCCTACTGCACAAATATAAACCACTACACAAAAACAGCTCGACTGGAAACAGGAAACATTCCCATATGATTACATCTTGCGTTTCCTCTCATCGCTGTGTTCCAGATGTTTCTGTGGACAAGCTGCTGCCCCCAAGTGCAAGTAATCAAGCATAGGCCAAGGCAGACGCAGACAGCCTATCCTGGATTACTTGAACCAGGTTACAGCTACAGTGTGGTGTCGTCTGCAAAGAAACAAACATGATGTAGCAAGCACAACAGCACCTCTGTTTTTTTTTCAAACTCAACAGCATCTTTTACGTCTTATTTGACAGGACTAGTATTAACTGTAAAGCTCTGGTATTTATAATGATTGTAGAGTTTGTCTCTGATCTGATTCCTATGCAAATCTGCCTTATTTGTCATTTTTAAAGGAAAAACACCATAATATTACAATATTATGGGCAATATTAGTCCCATACAAAACTAAATCACTGTTATTTGGTGTAATATGTGTATATTTTCTACACATTTATTCAGGATATATCTTGGTTAAAATGGAGATTGTGCTGATGATAATAAGTGAAAGCTTATTAAGTATTTAAGGCGGAAATCCTGGAGGTTCATGTCACAATACTGCATGGATTGTAGCGCCACATTATGTAACAATAGTGTAGTAATAATAACATGCTACATTTTGTAATAAAATAATTAAACACATTTTGTTTAAAACTTTGCTGAATCTTGCAATAACTTATTGTAACAATTATTACAAAATGTGGGTGTAGCCTTTTTTTAAGGAAATGGAATAATTTGGTGCAGTGATGTGAGAGTGAATGAATAATGGATAGATAATATAAAGCGCTTTGGGTGACTTGAAAAGAGCAATAAAAATCTAATCTATTATTATTATTATTACCATTGTGTAATAAACCATCAAAATTGATGCTTTAATTAGAAAAACCATCATACCAGCAGAACAACATTAAGCATTCCAACTAAATTAGATTTTTTTTTTTTTTTTTAATAGTAGGATGTTTGATTGGTCAAAGCTAAATCAAATGTAACTCTATTCATTATAATGGAGAATGTTTTTGCAAATTAGAGACAAAAGCTGCACTAATCAAATATTACTGACAAGAAATTTACTGGTGCACTGAAATTTGACAGATAATACATACGAGTTACAACAAAATGTGGCAAAGTTTGTTACACAATGCAGAAAAGTATTTTATTGCAAAATCACAATAATAATAATAATAATAATAATAATAATAATAATAATAATAATAATAATAATAATAATAATAATAATAATGGGTAACCCAAAGTCACCCAAAGTGCTTTACATTATTGTAATAAAATCCAACATGTTATTACAAAATGACATGAAAAATTATTACATTATTACTTAATGTACATGGATGTCCACCGACAGAGCAAACGTCATCTGAATCTGAAAAGATGGATGGATGACACGCAGGACAGTGACAACAAGGAACAGTTTTCTGAAAGTGGTGAACCTTGGCATCAGAACAATAGAGAGATATACTGTCAGTAAATCGAAGTAAAAAAGCAGATTTTGCAGATCCCATGATAAAGTATCACATGAAGCATAGACGTGGGAGGTTCATTTCCCAATCAGCAGAGGCCCACATATTATACTAGTCCTGTGTGAATGAGGCTTGACTCACTTTGTGATATTTACACCACAGTCTTTAAAAGCACAAACAATAAAACACAATCAGAATATAAGATGGCCTACTTTGACACTATTGTGAGATAATACAGAATAATACACAGACAAGGGAGTTACGGCCTCTGAGGAAATCCATTTTATTTTATTCAAGCCCACTTTTGTTGTTTTCCCCTGTCATCTATATAAGAGCGTCAGTACCTGATGAACAGTCCCATCAATCTCCACTGGAACGATGAAGTCTGCATTGCTGATAGGCTGAAAAAACAAGAAAGGAAAGGATCCAAATCTGTCATTTTTTGCTCAAAACAGAACAATCTGACATTGCAACAGCCCGACCACATGCCCAGGTTTTGAGAAAGAAAAAAAAATGTTAAAAAAAAAAAAAAAAAAAAAAAAAGGGTAGAAAATGCCTGTAAGGAGCCCCAGGCAGACTAGGGAGACTTCATGTATAATGTGACTCCCCCTGCTCCTGCTCTCTGTAAGGCGTTGTTAAATAAAAACCAGCGAGACTCTGGGGAAAACCTGGGAGCTGAACGAGATGACAGACGGCGCGATGGACAGGAGGAGTGCCGCCGTTTTCTCGCTGTGACTTGTGTCATCTTTGAAAGGGATGAGGGGAAAGGAGAGGTGCAGGAGGTGGAGGGAGATAGATGCCTGGAGGGGTGTGGGTGGAAGACAAGTGGAGGGCGTAAAGACGGGGATGAAAGGTTTAGGTAGGAGGCACAGCAGTGTCATCTCAGGGAAAGAAAAATAGGCGGCAGAGAAACAGAGAGGAAATTTCTACATCTGACAGACGCTGAAAAGGGAGTTCAGCTGTCACCTGTTTGTTGTGGCACAGGCAGAAAAGAACACACATTTATACATTTTAAAGCATGATGATACATTTAATGAACTATACATCATTTTATCTTCAATTCAAGACTGCAAACATCCCCAATGATGTGGGAATTCAATGCTGCAGGCATCTTTTAGTAGGGATAGTTCAATGGTATCTGGGTCATTACACCTGTCAAAAAAAAACCCCAAAAAACATTTGTTGTTATTTTAAAGCCAACTGCTGTGATTCCCATTCTCTAAGCTGTGGAATAACCGGATGTGACAAATATTTTGATTTTTGACCATGGGAGCCATACAGTTTTGATGTTGATTTTTGTCAAAAACGCTGGAAATTTTGGATGGGGGTGTTTGCGTCACCGTGTAAAGGATGAAAAGCACAAAACCGTGTTTCTTCTCACATAGAAATGACGTGACAATCATGTGTCAGGACCGTAAAAACAAGTAAACGACATGTGGAGCCCTGTGATGGAGGTTCAACTTGCCCTAGCCGCTGTACAGTGGTACCTCTACTTATGAACAACTCTTCCAACGAAATTTCCAGGTAACAAAAATCCTTTACGGTAAAATATCGACTCTACTAATGAAAGAAACTTCAAGTCATGAAAGGTGTAATTATTCCATACTTTACGGTACTGTTCTAGTCGGCGCTCGGAGCTGCTCTGCCATTGGCTATGGCGCGGCCCCCTGTGTGTATGCTTGTCTCACGCTAGAGTGAATATTGAAGCAGGAAGTGCGGACACGTTTTGGTCAGCTTTCATTCACTTTTATTTATTATTTATGTATTTTTTTTAGAGGTTTGAATAAATTTTTATAGTTTAGAAAAAAATTATGTCTAAATTTTGGGGGGCTTGGAACGGATTAGGGCATTTACATGGCAAACACGTCTCTACTAACGAAATTATCTACTGACGAAACTACTTCTGGAACTGATCTGGAATGGAATTTCATAAGTAGAGGTACCACTGTAATTTACATCCAAGAGTCCTTTAACAACTGATAAGAATCCTGATAGAGAGTAGTAGAGAACAGAGAGCAAGAATTAACTACGTTCTCTAAATTCTTGACGCACCAATACAGAGGAGGCGACCTAGACAGCTGTGGATGTGACCTGGGAGGACTTCTCATTTATGTTTACTGTAGTTCGTGCACTAGGCGTGAACAGGTAGAAGAGAAGTAAACAGATTCTATGCAGGCACTGTTGGGAGTGTTTCCACCTAGCCCTCTGGTGTGTATACTGCATCCATATACATGACATTTCACACACTTTTGAGTTTCGTCGAAATGCAGAGTTAAAATGGGAACAAAACACCACTTTTATGTTGTTTTTTTGTGTAAATGTAGACTAAGACCTGGCAAAGAATGTCAGCGTATATGGATGACGTATCTTTTGGGACCGTAATAGCCAAGAAACAGCGCACGAAATTGTACTCTCTTTAAGAAGGAAGGCCTCTTCATGTGTCATTCCTGTTACCTTCCTGTTGTCTTTGGCACGTCGGTGGAAAATACGCTTTCATCATGGTGCATTGCCAACAACTAGTTTTTGCTTCATACAACTTGATCAATCATAAGACATGATATTTTGGATGTTTTTTCCACAAACCCAACTTCCTGTCTGTCCCTAATGCTGCACGTTCTGTGGAGAATGACCCATCCAGCAGAGGGGGTGTTTGCTGTAGGAATACTAAACACAGCACTATGACCTTCCACTTGTCACCTGTATATTGTGTCCAGATTGTTCATTATTGTGCCGAGAGTAAACAATCAGAGATGTTTGCTCTCTATGGATGGATTTCACAACATACAGCTCCAGTTAATGTTTGAACCAGAAAGCTTTAGAGCCTTGAACGTCTAAAAACAGTACGGCTAATGAGATAAAACCTGTAATAGGCAGAAGGCAGAACCAACAGGCAAGTATTGTGCTTTTACTTTTACAAAGAGAAGGAGCGAGGAGAGAGACGCAGACGGAGGAAGGAGATGCAGACACAGACTTGGCCTCTGCCTATTACTCTTCTGCTGAATCACTCCATCATCTGAAGACTGAACACACAACAGCTGCTCGTCGCGCTGCTTCTGTAATGGGCCCGGATCCGAGACAGCGAGAGATATAAAGATGGAGGAGGGCGAGAAGGGGGCGTATATGTGAGAGAAATGGAGGGTGAAAGCAAAGGAGGAAGGAAGTAAACAGTGAGAAAGGACAATGTTTGTTTTAGGTCCTCCATCAACCATAAGTTCTCCCACTGATCGCTGATTTCATAGTTGTACTGTATGATCCTTTACAAATATGTTGAATTTTATGATTGCATTTTTTTTTTTTTTTTTTTACATATAATTCTCTACGTTTTTGAGTAGAAATGGTGATCATCCATGCAGAGAAGTCTTTAATTTTATCTTTGTAGTTGCTCTAGGTTCAATTGGACTAAAATATTTCATCCCTCATGCAAGAGACTTCTTCAGTTCTAATTACCAGTGCAGGAAAGCGCACTTATAAACCTGTAGGGGGTTTGGTCTGTGGAGGACCGCCACCTCTGTTCAGGGAAGGATTTTCCACTTACACACACACACACAAAAAAAAAAGCAAAACTAGTCCAGCTGAACGATGACCTGGGTACATGAGAACTCACACAGACATCTCTGGTTTCATGCTTTTTTGTGTTTATCATGTGTTTATTATTTTCATCTGACACAACTGATCAAACTCACCAATAGCTGAATGGGAACAAACCGCTATAACAAGAGCAGAGTTAGTCATTTCAACCCCCAGTAGACGACGTCAGAACATAGTTTGGGATCATGGGGGTTATTTTCACTACCACTACCTGACGCGACTCAGGCTACATTTACACGAAAACCATCTGAACTAAAAGCGCAAAAGTGGCATTTCA
This sequence comes from Ostorhinchus rueppellii, assembly GCA_030068375.1. NCBI lineage: Eukaryota > Metazoa > Chordata > Actinopteri > Kurtiformes > Apogonidae > Ostorhinchus > Ostorhinchus rueppellii. Next base: position 21,249,792 of record JAQQZY010000014.1, read on the forward strand.
TTCACACTTTTAACTCCACATTTCAACGAGCGTTTCTGGGTGAAATCTGTGTAAATGGAAACGCAAAAATGTGTGGAATGTCATATATATGGATGCAGTATACACACCAGATGGCTAGGTGGACACACTCCCCAGAGTGCCTGCCTAGAATCTTTTTCCTTCTCTTCTACCTGTTCACGCCTAGTGCACAAAATACAGTAAACAGAACAGTAGAAGTCCTCCCAGGTCACA
>JAQQZY010000014.1:21254059-21265812 GCA_030068375.1 Ostorhinchus rueppellii
CAATGAAAACCGATTGACGCCAAAACACGTCATTGGCAGTGAATGAGTTAACTAATGTATATGTGTGGTTGAAACTGCTATCAAACAACAGGTAGGCTACTGGTACACTGATGAACTGGTTGCCATGCCAATGCCTTGTTACAGTAATAGTTCGACCTGTTTCCTGTCTTTTCCTGTTTCAGTTGGTGTATAAAAGCCATAATGCCTCTGGGGATGTACGTTCTTTTGATGATGTTTACTTCAGTGATGCTGCCAGGGCTCAGTGGCACCTCATGCTAATTGTCACCATACCATCATACTCATATTCACTGCAAAGAATAGCATCTTGAGGACTTATTTCTGTGTAATCCTATTATCCCTTCAAGAGCTGGGGAATAACACTGTGACACAACACAACGCATAACGCAAGTGTCTGTACACTCCCAACTGTGTGTGTTTGTGTGTGTTTATGTGTGTCTGATGGGGTTGTGAAATACCTTGAAGGAGCTGTGTACAAGGGTCTCATCGAGGTCGATCACCACACAGTTCTTGCCATAGTCTGTTATACTGACCTCTGGCAAGAGGAACTTGGCTGGAGGCTGCAGAGACAAACACACACACACGCTACAGTATATGTATAAAAACACCCAGGTTCATTAAAGACAAAAATGGCCTTAACACACACAGAATCAGACCGGAGGTGTGAGACTGGAGTTGGAGATGTTCACTTAATTGCTTAATTGGGTGATGCTACAGACACATTTAACAGCAATAACCCATAAAGACCCAGTGTTACTTTGGTGGCAGTATTTTCTCTATATTTAACTTTCTTTGGTGATTTATCATTTATTATGACACAATCCTCGGTACTTTGCATTTCCTCAGTGAACATCAGGTGTTTTCCTGTATTTAATTTACTGATAATGTGGATTTTCATAAAAGCTGATTAAAGTTGAGGGTTATATCAAAAACTGAGAAAAAAAAAAAAAAGAAATAGTGACTTTTTCAGCAAACTAAATCAGTAACTGAACATAAACAAAGTATGTCCATCCACTGTCATTGATCCAACTCCATGGGTTTTACTGGTGAATCCATGTTATGGAAGATGACAGTGTTTCTACGTTCACTACGCAGCCTCTGAGTGTTCAAATATGTCATATCTGATCACCATGAAAGGATGATAAACTGCATCTTACACCAATTACTTACATGAATTAATAGGTTTAGTAGATCAGAAATTATTAAACATTTTAAATCAGTAGATGGTTTTGGTCGTTGGTGACTGTTTGGGTCTTCATGGGTTAATGTCCAGCAGGAGCATGTCCTTCAATTTCTGTAGAGAAATAACTATAAAACAAAGAGATATATCCCTAGTATGATATGATTATTTTTACATTTTTATCAGGGTATTGGTCACTGTTTTCTGTAACTTTTGGATCTTGCAGCATTCAGTTAATATGTTTCTAAGCAAAATTGGTTGGACACCATATTTATATGAAAATTCTCTTTTTCTAAACATTTCTGTATGCACTTGTACCATTTTATGCTTTACTGTTTTCACAGAGTTGGAATGAGAATGCATACCATGAGCTTCATAGCATGATTGCCTAAGTCATAGTCCCTCGTAAGTTTACTCTCCTAACCCTGCTGCTTCAACTGGCTATGTCCTGAAATGAATATGACTCAGCCAATTATGCAATGATAATTGTCAGTCTCCTCCTTAAGATGCAAGAAAATGCAAGAGATGTGTGCACACTTCTAGGACAACTGGTTTGTTACTAGTTTTGATCCATTAACTCAAATATGTAGCAGGGTATGTTATCTTAGTGATATTAGGGAACCCCACTAAGCCCTGAATCCGGTTTCATCATACATGGTTTCAACTGGGTAATGGTGGACAAAAACTAGAGGTAGACCGATATGGAATTTTCTGTGGCTGACTTCAATGCCGATTTTAAAAAATTTGGTCAGCCGATGACCAATCTCTACAGTCACTTTTTGAGGCTGCTATTTAAAGGTACAGTGTGTAGGATTATCCAATAATTTCTAATAATCTAATAATTGATTAAAATTATTAAAATAGTGTCCAATCAGTCAAAAATCAATTTGTTTGATTATATTTAACATAGAAAAACCTGTTTAATTTTACATAAGGCTGGTCCACCTTGTGGCCGCTGCCATGACACACCGCCATTTTTCCCTACATGAGCTGACAGAGGACAAAAGTATCCGTCTGCAAAACAGGGTGGACTTGTCCATTGGTTGTAACGGCAGCTGGTGGTTGAAAAGGGTGGCGCTGTAGCCTCTATGTAACATTTAAAAGGGAAGCAGATGAAGAAACCGAACCACTGAAGAGCGAAGTCTGACTGAAAACTTGTAAATTCTGTGAAAACAGTGGAAGATAGAGGATCAGATATGTGGTTCAAGTCATGAAGAAAAGAAGACGCGATGAAACTATGAAACTTCGGCAGGGACAGAAAACTGGGGTGAATGTCGGTGTTGCCTGTTCCAGGTGGAAGAAGGTGGTCGACAGAAGCCTGAGCAGTGACGCCAAAGTAAGAGCTGCTGCTGGAGATAGATTGCCTGGTTGTCACGACATTCCAAAGCTCTGCATTGGGTCTGGCCAAGCATATTGAGGAAAACTGGTTCTCAAAGTGCGTGGTTGACCCGCCTCCCTGAAATGCCTCAGTTTGCTACTGGTCGAAGCCAGAAAAGGCGGTATTGAAGTTTAAACCAATCACTCCGCTCTTTCCTATGACGTATGTGACGCGACGAAAACTGCTTGAGGAAGATGAAGGAAGAAGAAGGAGGAGCTGAACAGTTAGCACAGCACAAGAGAAGACGAGAAGACGAACGGAGAAGAAATGGCGACGAATGACTATTGCAGGACGTGTAAAGTTAACATGCGAGTGGCGGGGGTATATTCGCATTGTAGTGTGTTGTTCGAAAGAAGGACAAAGCTGCAGTCGATAGTGGGTTCTGGTCGCAGTTCCTCGACATCACTGCCTTGAACACGCCTCTACCCAGAGCCGTTGGAGATGCTCAATGTTGATTGGCTCCCAAAAATGAGGGTGGGGTTCCCGATTTCTGCGGAGATCGAAAGCTGTAGGTAGCATGCTTGGCCAGACTAGCAGTCACACCGCCCTGGGTGTGACGTCACTAGGATGGGCGTTCCCAGGCTAGGAGATAGACGAGTGCTTTCATGTTCTCCACTAGTTTTCTCCACTAGAATGAAGATTTAATTTCAGTCTCTAGTGTCTGAAAATGTTGAATATGGAGCCCATGGGACCGTGAGCTGGAATGATGTTTATAGTGAAACAGTTATTCACCAGACCTCTGTTACTTTTTTCTCTGTAGGTGAACATTTTAAACGTTTGTAACCAGCGATATCATAATTAGCCCCTTTACAGTTAGCCTGCTGCTCCCTTTTGCTACAAAAACACACCACCTTCTCTTTGTTGTCTTGTTTTCTGTCCTTGTTGTACTATACTGTACATGTTGTCCAATTCGGAGAAGACAACTGTAAGGCTGATCACATCTAGTCCGATGAAGACCAAAGGATGTGAAGAAACCCTTCCATCATTGGTGGTTCTAGTGGGACAGACAGACAAGTTTATGCATAGAAATAAGGATTAACTGTCTGATGATGACTTTGTCCAATGTATAATTTATTCATATTTTGTTTACTTTAAACATTTTTTTTGTGTCACTCTGTTTAATTTTTTCAGAGTGTCTTCAGACAATCGCTGAACACCTGAAATGTAACCTGTGAGACCACAGACAGTCTTCATGACACTGGTATATTTGTATATTTCTACTCTCTTTTACAGGAACTGCCCTCCATACACTGATGGTTTGGAGTTATCGACCATCTGACTGCCTCATTTTAACGTTTATACATATTTGCATTTGTAAAAATAAATATTTACTTACTGTGACCTTTTACTGATTTTGACATTAATATTGTAGCTCATTCTGCCTTTTTGAAAATTCTATACATTGCTCAACTATATGACAAATGAATCAATTATTGAAACACTAGTGCACAACAGTTTTAATAGACAACTACCCCAAAGTATACAAACATTTAAAAACTTCAAAAAAATCTTACAATAGATGTACAAGTGAATATAAATATAAGAAAGTATATACAAAAATGTACAAATTTAATCCTCCAGGTTTCTGACATGTACTGTCCAGGGGGGTCAGGACATTTGTTTCTGACATGTTTCCCTGACCAGCTGACCCACGTAGCTAGAATATAAAATGTCTGTAGGCACCAAATCTATGTTTCCTGTCCCAGTAGAGTGTCGATGGAGTCGAAGGTGGCCCTCATCTAGGCAGTAGTGTGAGAAATGAGGTAACATGATAAGGGGATGCTTCATGTCTCCTACATCTCTGGGCATTTCTTCACAGTATCCACAGGTTCCACCATGGACACAGACAGTTCCAGAAGCTCCTCCATCTCCCTTATCTGTGAAAATATACAAAGTGGATAGACAAGTACACGTTTAAAAATATAAAGATATAAGTTTTTACCATGACAAAAAGATTGTAGGTATTAGAAGAGGATTTACAAGTGTACAAAGACAATATTAAGTAAAACTGCACTGAGAACAGATTAAAAGTATTATTTGAGTCATTATTTACACCATGATAATTATCTTTCTTATCTATATAGATAGGATAGATAATATATACACATGATATTGTGTAAATAATGACAAGTAATACTTTTACTTTTATTGATGAGATGCACTTCATATATAGGCTACTAGAAATAAGCAGCATCGCAGATCATGTAACCATTTTATTTAGGTATGCACCACCTAAATTAGTCTCATAAAACAGCGATGTAGTCCATAAACCTACTTTCACAGCCTATAGCCTAATCCTAACCCACATGAGGAAAAAAATAGACATTATTCTATAATCCTCCACTCTTTCACGCTGTTATCCATAAATCCGATATTCTGTCCTTCTCTACCGTGGGTCACTATAAAAAACAACAACAACAACAAAACAAAAAACTCGACATAAGAACAAACACCGAGTCCCTAAAAGGATGTAACTTTAGAGATTTTATTTACACCGGTTTAATGACAGAAAAACGAACGACCACAATCATCTAATCACAAAAACGGTAGAACCAGCGAAACCAAAACCATATTCTTGTAAGACATCCGAGTGACAGATGATATCTGAAATCTTTTCACGTTCAATTCATGAATGATTTATTTTTCTACACTTACCTCGTCGCTCGATGGAAGTGATGACAGAGGAGTTGAGGTGCTCGTCATTGGAACAGGTTGTGGAATCGTAGTAGAAAATCAGGAAGATACAGCCAAGTGCCTATCGTTAGGTAGCGGAACACCGGAACAGAGAAATCGCACTGTTTTTGCATTGATTCAGGTATTTACTGCCACCTAGAGTATGGGAGTTACACACTGTACCTTTAAGACAGATTTTACATTTTTTTAAAAGCACATTGACTGTAAAATGCAACTGAAATACTCAGATAATTAAGATTTTTATGCAGCAATACAAATGAAATTATTAATACATATAGTACTCTTTTGAACATTTATTGAACTTGAAGTGGTGCCCACATAGGTGCCTTGTAACATTTTTACTACTGATCAAAAAAAAAAAAAAAAAAAGATTAAGGCAGAGAGCCAGTATTGAAAAAAAATAAAAATCAATATATCGGTCTACCTCGAACAAAAATGATGATAAAGGCCAATCATAAATCCTCTGATCCAAATTGACTTAGTGTAATTAATCAATAATCAAAAATCACTCACTGCTCATAGAATTATTTTCCATGCTGTTAATAATTATTCTGATTCGTTCTTGTTGTTTATCTCTTTGCTTTAACGTATGAGCTCCTGCTGATATTTTCTGTATTACACCATGTTGACTGAGCTCTGTGACTGCGATGCCTTCAGGGTCAGTGGGGAAAAGGAGACACACTTATGTCCTCTGCCAAGCGTGCCTGGGGTTACAGACAGGCATTGGGCAGATGGTGAGGCCATGGGGGGCAACACACACACACAAAAGGAAGCCTTATAGAGGTGATAAACAAGGACTTTGTCAATCTTACACATATATGTACGACTTAGCTGCTCAGTACTCTGTTCGTACTGTACTAGTGTTTTAGTCTGTTGAGGCGAGGCTGGCAGTATTTATCATGTCTTATCTCACGAGTGCATGCTGATGTATCATGGGAAGAAGGCCCTGGGAGCAAGGACGCTGAATGACATCCCGACAGGGCGTGATGAATGTGATTTACTCATGCAGGTTGAGCAAAGAGAGACCAACTAGGACCTTGACATTTTCACCAGGCAGCTGCACAGACAAAAGGGAAAAAAAGAGAAAAAAAAAAAAACTCCTCCTAAAGCTGCCACCAGGGGGCGCTCTCCTTAACTGATGAAGCATGTCCACAGCACCATGCACACCAATTGGACATATTTTACTTGATTACTGTGATTAAGACAAACTAATACTGAAAAGTTCCATTGTGTCCCATTGGATTAAACCACTTGTACGATTTTAAGAAAATTATTAATGACTTAACCTCCAGAGGTCCAGCTTTTATGAGCGTTTACGACTTTCACAGCTTTTTTTTTTTTTTAATTACAAATGCAGCTGAAAAAAATTGGCACATCATGCTGTTTTCACTCCAGCCATTTGTTTTTAGTTGTTCATGCAAAAAAGCAGAAACTTGTGCGGACTCGGGTCTCAGGAGGTTACAAAAGTATGTTTAAATATGAGTTTGTATTTCAGATGTTTCTTTGGTGAGCTAAAACTGAATCATGACATAACTGAATAAATAAATGCTATTTCTGCTAAATGAATTTACTATTGGGAAAATATTCAATTTCGCAATACAAAAAAAGGAAATAAATAGGCAATATATTCATTTGATTGGTCTTTTTCTTTATTCTAAAATGAATATTAAACATAAAGGAATGAGTAATTGTTACTGAAATTAACCAGTGGTGGACTTTAAAAGGCTGATATTGATATTTTAGAGCAGGAAAAAGCCAATTTATCAACCAATTTATATACCATGAACTTCCTCCCAAACATGTTGATTCTGAAAATGTATTAGACAAGTCTGAAATTAACTTTTTAAAATTTCAATTCAACAGAAACTGAGTAATTGTTGAACTAAAAATCTAAGCTAAGTAACTGATCAGTAAATGTAGAAGCAAACAATGACTTATTACTCAGTCTTCATCCACTTCATTGATTGAAACCATAGTATATGTTTTTGACTGAGTTATATTTAATGTACAATTAAATAAAACATGTTGGTGACTGAATAATTATTAATATTAATAATATCATTGTGTTCAATTCTCCAAACTGCAAAACAATTTCATGAAACATTACTTTGTCATTTGAAAACTTTATATTATACTTAAAAAGCTAAATAGGGTTAAAATCAAGTGTTAGAATTTTTTTTTTTTTTATTCATTTTTACATTTGTGTTCAAGCTATTTCTTTGTTTTGATGTTTTATCGAGACAAACCTCTCACTTACGTACAGAGACATCTTTTTTTCATTGCTTTCTGCACCTTCTCGTGTAGCTTGTAAACGCTTTGCTTGTGTAAAGAGTGACGCAAACGTGACCTGCTCAGGTCAGTCTTGAGTTATTTAAGTCGCCTCTCTGAGACCTCGCCCGGGAATGCAAAGAGCAGACCTCGACGCCACATGGACTTCCTGCCATTGAAGGGAGGTGACTCCGAGGCGGTGGAGTTTAAAGCTTGGCTGTGGCATGGGATGCTGTGAGTGTGAATATCCTAAATTACTGCAAAACCACAGGATCCACATACATTCCAAAATAGCTCAATATTGTGCAATTTCAGCGTAATTGCAAACATATTAGGGGACGGATGAATCCCCTTTTCTGTTTGGGGTCTGTTTAGGGACAATGCAACCAACAAGTTCATTGAATAATCATAATGTAATCTTTCTCAATACAAGAAAGATAAGTAGGAAAAAGCAAAGTGGGGAAAGCTGTGTGACTATCAGGATGGGACGGTGCAAAATTACATCTGAGAGAAACAAAAAGTCACCTTTGTATCAACATCCACATGCGGCAAGAGAGATGAAGCAAGCAAGCAGAGGGAGGAGGTGACTAAGATGGAGTGAGATGAGGAACAATGAAAGATAATAATACATACACTGGGGATGGGGATGACCTGGACCTGGTCACACTGGAGAAAATAAACAGAGAGAGACCAAGAGAAGGAGATTGAGAGAGACAGAGAGAGCAACGGGTGGAAAAACAGAAAGAAAGAAAGAAAGGAAGGAAGAAAAAGAAAAAAACAGTGAAAACAGGGGAAGAAATCAACAACATCAATAGTTTAATCGATACATGTACTGAAAGAGGAAGAGAGAGAGCGACAGAGAAATAGGACATAGTGCATAGTACACACGGTGATAGAAAGTGAGAGCAACTCACTCAAAAACAAACAGAGCTGCCATAGTAACAAATACGGCTGGCCAGCAATCCAGCAACAGTACACTGCTGGGAGGGACGGTGGGCAGGAACCCAGCTCCAAAATCAGCCCCGCACTATAACAAGGCTTTTTATGGCAAGGTTCGCTAGGTTCACTCTGAATTAATGGGAACTCATTTGTTAAGGAGGGGTCTGGAGCGGGTCAGTGCTGACCACATGTATAGTGTCTGTACAGGGCCACACATTCCTCTCCTGAATGAGAGACTTTTACAGGTAAACAGGAGTGGAAATGTGATACGATTTTGCTCCATTTATAGCCTCGTGTACCTGCCTTGGCAGCAGAACGCCGTGTTTGTGGAGGAGCTTTGGGTTTGGCGCCTTTTCCACGACCAAAATGTTCGCTTCACACATCCTCACTACACTGGTCAGAGTGTGCGTGAGGAGAGGGGGAGGCGTGGGTGCCAGGCAATCCATCACACCGGACACACACAAGGCCCACTTTATGGGGATTAAAGAAGCAGCAGTATTAGTGTGTGTGCGTGCTTATGTGTGTGTGTGTGTGTGTGTGTGTGCGCGTACATGTGTTGTCATGGGTGTACGGTAGGACTTGTGCAAGCCTGTGCGAGCATGCGCCAGAAACAGTGAGGGAGTGTGTGTGTGTGTCTTTTGAGCTTCTCAGCGGGTGTTATTTTGTGTGCACGGCTTGTATGCGCTTGTGTGCGTAGGCAGATATCGAAGAATGCAAGATGGGAAGCGAGCCCGTATTTTCAAGCGGTGGATGGTAAACAACCTCTGGGTTCAACGGGTTTGAAGCAGCTGGAAAAATTTGTGGAGGGAGCTCAGTGAGGCTGCACAGCGCCTCAGCCTCAGCTCACTGCAGGAAAAGGCAAACCTTAACAAGCTCGCTGTAACAAAACCAAACAAATGGTCCTCGTTACTGGCTCTCTCAAGTGAGACTAGGATTTCTGTCATTAAACATTAACTAATTCCTACAAGCCTTTTTTTTCAGGCACATGAATGAATGGTATGCAACTGGAACTCTTTCCAACTATGATGTGAGCATCAGCCGACAGAGACAAACAGGCTTTACCTTGGGAGGACTGCCATTCTCCTCTGGCGGCGGGGGCAGAGAAAGTGTCTTGTTGTTGGCGGGTGGTGGCTCCGCGTGGTAGTCATTGTAGTTGCGGAAGCAGCAGAAGAAGGGGCTGAAAATACTCCGGCTCCGGTGCTTCTTTAGGCTGCTGTTGGACTGGGAGACTGGAAGAGATACCAATCAAAAATAGAAAACAAGTGAGATTAGACTGCTTTGCACATGTGCAGAAAGTAACAGTTTACAAACCGGCTAAAGGGGGCCTCTCTTGGCTCTCAATCAAAGTGCTGTTTTGGTGGCACTTCACAGCCACTCATACTAATAAAAGCTACATCATATGGGGAAAAAGCTCAGAGCAGCACAGACTTTGTTTCACATGCATCATTGCAATATCGTGACAAAAGGCCTGAGACGTATGTTGTACAACACAATGATGCATCGGCTCATGCAATAGGAAGCATAGGGACAAAAATAGCCATCATAAGAGTGCCCTCTGGGAAGGAAGCCCAGTTAATTAACATCAAGAAAGAAGGAGAGTGCAAGACAGAAAGATTAAATCATATATACGAAAGAAAAAAAGGAAGAGAGGAAGAGAAGTTTAATAATAGAGACCTTACATGCCCTAGAAAAAACATTGGAAAAGTGCATCAAATTCCAAATTTTCAACAGCTCAGATGTTCATTTATTTCTGCTTTTTGACTCTATCGTGTAATAATGAAACCTGGCAATAGATGACCACTGACTAAGTGCTGGTGAGCTCTAGGGAGAAAACAACATACACATATAGGACCCAGGTTACATCATTCCTCCTTCACTGTCTCTGAAGCCCATGGCCTACTTTCATGCTAACAGAGGAGAAACAAACTGGCTGAAGAGCTCTGTGGGCCGCTCTAAATGTTCTGTCATGGATTAGAATTTTCAGATTTTCTGTTGGTGTGGATGAGTGGATATTAATAGAAATTTGGGGAGTCACAAAGGCTCAAAAGTATCATTTGCAATTATCAGGAGGTGTTCCTGAAGTAGAAAGTCTGCCAGTTTAATTGCTTTAGAGGTAATTTTTAGACGCGGCATCCCAAATCTGTGCAGGGCTTTGAAGTGTCCACGGGCTGACTTACTGGAATCATCATTTTTTCTGCCTTAGAGCAGCCATCACACCATGTCCCTGTTTGCTGCCGTCTTGTTAACGTGCTCATACAGCCGTGTGACACAGGCAGCCCAGTTAGCCATGCATGCTGAGGCTGTTTGCAGCCTGCTCCCGTTCTGAAAGCCTTCACACTGATGCGGTGCAACTATCCTCGGGTTTCACCGACTGGATCTGACAGGCTTCGAACAGTTCATCATCTTTGTTGTCTCGGTCTTTGTACACCAAAACTCATGGTGGCTCCCCCTTCTCTTGGATAGATGTTCGACAGTGGTAAACAAACACCACTATAGACTTGGAAAAAGAAGGCAGCCTGCTGTGCTTCTATACCCTCTGTGCTGATTGAAGATATGCTGCCCTTGTAGACTTCCTTCACTATAGAACACTGATAAAAGCCTCCTGGTTAGAAGTATACAGGCTATATGTCTCAGTTTATATACACAAAATAAAGGTGCCCTTATCAACAAAGAGCACCGTAGAGGTTGAAATATAAGAATTCATCAGATTAAAGGAAACAACAACAGCATTTAAAGAGAAAATCTCGCATAGACACAACTGCAACTGCAAGAACAGATAAAGAAACTAATACACAGTTCAGCTTTTAAAGGATAAACCCTTACCAATAAAAAAACAAAAAAAACAGCTGTAGTGTTCAAATCAAAGGGATTAGTTCACAGGAAGTTGTTTTTTTTGTTTGTCATAACCTCAGTAAAAAGGATTTGACTGTGTGTTTGTGACACAGCTTAAAAAGAGCAATACTATTCAATAATTATACAGTAGTTCATCTAATCTAGTGTCAGTCATTAAAAATGAAAAGATTGGGGTTTACTGCTTTTTGTTTTGTGCTTTTAGTTCTTTAATTTCATTCCTGCCAACTTTAATTTATAGTAAAACCCTAAATCAATACTTCTAGCTAGGGATGTCCCGATCCAGGTTTTTGCACTTCCGATCTGATACCGATATTGTTTTGCACTTCAGAGCCGATACCGATACTGGCCGGCCTATCCGAGCATGTATTAAAGTTTAAAGTTATTTAGCTTCCTTACTTCCTTACTTAGTTGTCAGACTCATGT
>JAQQZY010000014.1:21277347-21290681 GCA_030068375.1 Ostorhinchus rueppellii
CTTGGTTGACTTGTATGGACCCACACACCACGGGCATTACGCTCAAAGGCATTTTGATAGGAGTTCAGACTTTGACAGAGGGTTTAAAGCTTGCCCCGTAACGTTCGCTTTTGAGGAAAACAGTGCAAGAGACCAACTTTGCGCAGCCCACATGAAAATTTCTCACGGTTTTCCCTTTGGCCAACTTTCTTTGACCTTAAGCAGATGTGCTACGTTTGTAAAATGGCCGGAATTCTCCTTTAATCGTAGAGGAAAATAGTGCAACTTTCCTACATTTTGGAATATATTTAACATCCCAGGCTGATTTGCACAGGATAGCTTTAACAACAAAATGCTATCATCAAATTTTACCATCGAGCCAAGACATGCTACAATTAGCTTTATCACAGCGTCCTACAGATGCTGTGTACTAGAGCAGTGGTTCTCTACTCCGGTCCTCGTGACCCAGTGTCCTGCATGTTTTAGATCTGTCCCTCTTCCAGCACACCTGAATCAGTTAATGAACAGCCCATCATCCAGCTCTGCAGAAGCCTGATAACGACGTAATGGCTTCCAGGTGTGGTGGAAGAGGGACAGAACTAAGACATGCAGGATACTGGGTCACGAGCGCCACAGTTGAGAACCACTGCACTAGAGGACTGCACACTATCGGTATTGGCAGATGTTTACTGATATCTGTCTAGTCAACAATGGCAGTGGCAGATATTTATTTATTATGTTACATGAAAGGTTTTGCATGTTTTAGTCTCTGTTCTTGCAAAAATAATGTGATGAAGGGGAAAAATACTTTAAACTGCAACTGTTTTTATATTAGATGACAATATAATGATTTCTACATTAAAGGGGGGGGATAAATAACATGACAACAATATAAAAAATGAACTACATCAGTATTATCATTAACTAGTAAACTAAATGTCCTTTTATATATCGGTATTGTTATTAAAGAATTTTGCAATCAGTGCACATCTGCATATTAGTGTATGAAAACCAACAAATTTAATACAAAATAACATAAGGGGAAGAAAATGTACACTTTCTCTATATAACTCTCTCCTGTCAGTCCAAATTAAAAGCTAAATAAAAATATAGATGACCTGTCACCATTTCCTACTGTTATGGAAAAGTGAAGCTGCACATCCAAGCCTCCATGCTGAGATGTAGAGTAGAGCAGGAGAATCACATCCAGGTTGTGTCTGTTGGAATCTGATCACTGATGGGTAATTACAGCTGCCATTCATGTATTTAACCTCCCTGCCTGTCTGAAAACAGCTGGGATTAGAAAAAAAAAAATAGGACCAAGAGTCCCGTAGTCCAACAGCATATTTAAAGACAGTAATTGACATTCGTTTGTCCTTTCAAGGTCACTCAAAGGTCAAAGGTCATGGCACCAAATGAAAGCCCATATGTGACTTCCTATTTATTGTCAATAGTAATTATATAAATATCTTGATGGGGCGGCCATGGCTCAGGTGGTAGCGCGGATCGTCCAGTAACCGAAGGGTTGGCGGTTCCTAGTCAGTCCGTTGTGTCCTTGGGCAAGACACTTCACCCTCCTTGCCTCCAGTGTCACTCACACTGGTGTATGAATGTGTGTGAATGTTCGGTGGTGGTCGGAGGGGCCGCAGGCATAGGTGTGAAATGGCAGCCATGCTTTCCTCAGTCTGCTCCAGGGACGCTGTGGCTACAAATGTAGTTTACCACCATCAGAGGGAGAATGTGAGAGTGAATGAATAATGGATCAGTAATGTAAAGCGCTTTGGGTGACTTGAAAAGCGCTATAAAAATCTAATCCATCAGTATTATCTTAAACTGTTTTTCCATGTTTCCTATTATGAACCAATGGGGATTTTAAAATGTTTTTTAAATTAATTTAAAAAAAATCTAAAATCAACATTTCACAATTCTTTGAACAAACTTGGTAGACCTTGCCACAAGGAATATCTGCTATGAATTTCATTTGGTTCTAGATGACGGGTTTGAAGAAGAAGATTCTTGAAAAATTGTTTACGGACAACAGACGGACAACAACTGATACCAATAGTCCATCAGACGCTTCGGGCTGTTGGACTGAAAATATTTCTGTCAAAGGTCAGATTTTCTACAGCTTGAAAACACTGCGTGGTTTAGATGCTCATGTCGTCTCACATCACTGAAAGAAAATTGTAGAATTTTTACACAACGACACTAAAAAAACTATCAAACACTGAAGCTTTAAGTGGAAGCTACAGACTTCAGAGCAGGAGTGATGAGAACTCTTTCCTCCTTTTTCCGGTTCAAACTGCATGTTGAGTGATAGCTCAAGTATTCACAGTCAGTCAGTGTAGGAGTAAAGAAAGAGTCAGCCCACACTATTTTCCCCCGTGGCCTCTTCGAGAACGGATTGCAACGCAATTGCATCTCATGTCTTACAATCCATAGATCTACATGCAGCTCCATTAACGAGAGCCACTTTCTTCATTTTTTTTTACTTCCTTCCTTTTTTTTTTTTTTTTTTTTACTTTTTATCTCTTGCTAATGAGTCACAATAGATAACGCTCATCTGCACTACAAAAACTCCAACATTGCATCACATATTTTTAGGGATAGGCCTATTAGTTTTAACACTTTGGTCAGTAATTCTAAAGACATAATAGTTAACGATGTCATCAAGTTAAGATCACAAAGATATACTGTGCTATATACATAAAGTTGAAATAACTATTAACCCTTTCATGCATGAATTATAAAAACCTTAGTTGTGATTTTAGTGTTTTTCTTCCTCTGTAGACATGATATTTTTCATGGAGTTACAAAAAAGTCAACGTTTAATTTTTGAAGCAAAGAAGCATGGATTTAAAACAGAAAGTGAAAACTATGAAATAAAAACATTTTTAACGCCACTAATCTGATGTTTTTTCATATTTTTTCATACTCTAAACTCTTATTATTACTCACTTCATGGAGATAATATACAAAAAGAAACCCCTTTTGATTAAGAAAACTGTTAATTACAATCTACTAGCAACAATTGATTTACACTGAACACGCTACAACAGATCAGGTTTATCAAGAACATGAAGTTACAGTAATGGTATGAATTACAGTGTATGGGATGGTGCATAGTGTCCACTGTGGAACTAAAACAACAAAACCCATGAATATAATATGACTACAAGAGAACAGCAGTGACCAGTATGCATGAAAG
This sequence comes from Ostorhinchus rueppellii, assembly GCA_030068375.1. NCBI lineage: Eukaryota > Metazoa > Chordata > Actinopteri > Kurtiformes > Apogonidae > Ostorhinchus > Ostorhinchus rueppellii. The sequence continues at coordinate 21,280,535 of JAQQZY010000014.1, forward strand.
GGTTAACTTACTAATCTAATATAGATATTAAATTTGACAAACCCCTTCTAATTGGTGCTGCTGTTATTTAATTTCATTTTTGTGTTTTTGCTCCGCTGCTTTTCATGATGTCTACCTAGCCCCTAAATCATGAGAGAAAATGTAAAACAATCTAAATCTAAATAAATAACATCATTATTATGGTGTTTTCTCTTTTTGACAGAGGTTAAAAATCACAACAGCTGACACAAAAATGGCCCCGTCTACAACCATGTGGACTTTAACCATCCTTTCTAGGCAATGTTTTCGACGAGAACGAAGAAGCAGATATGTCAGCAAACACCTAAGGGAGCCACTATTAGTGATAAAGTGTTTATGAGCTCATACATAATGTGAAATTTAGTGTTGCCAAATCCATTGTGGTTACTTATGTTGCCAAACAAGCTGCGCACAGAGCAACAAAAACACCAAGTAACTACAACACTACATTTATTTGCTACTTACGTCTGCGAAAAACATTAAGTTGCTTCTCATCGAGGGACTGAATCTAAAAGACATATCCGATCCTACAACTTTGACTCGAGGCATGTCCATCCAGGAGGACATGCTGCGACAGAGGCTCATCCCACACATACAGTTAACAAGCTTATCAGTCAAGGAGCTTAGACCTGGAAGGAAAACATTCCACTCTTCCCAATCATCTGCCCGGTATATGATGTTGGACTAAAGTAATGAAGATATGCTGGGAAACATCTAGCACTTCCCTGGAGGAGCGGATAATCAGCTTTTCTGAACAGCATTGGCTGAAATAGGCTCATAAATCTGTAATAAGGATCTGCACTCCGGTCCATTTTTTCACTCTTTCCTTCAGTCAACACTCTGCTTTGAATATCGACGTCTAACAGAATCCCAATGGAGACTGTCTAACTCATAACTTATCTCATCACCTCTGACCAGGTGACGGGCGGTCATACTCCTCCATTAAACACTTCAGTCTGGTCACAACAAGGGTGTACTGACGGCCGCTGTGCTGCTCAGCGGTGACTGGTGCCATGCCAGGCCCCCTCCTGCTCTCCCCTGCAGGTGTGGTCCACACACCATAAACACGTTATTAATGTACAGCACTGGGAACCAAAAATAACCTCTAAAGCCAAGTGCATATGAAATCCCAGCCTTCCTTTACAGTTATTGTATTTTTTTCCTCATTTTCCTTCAGGCAGTAAAAATGAAACAACAGCAATAGTGGGTTTTGTAACAAAAAGCCTTTGAGTTTGTCATGATATTTTGATGTGCCGATGTATTTATGAACGTAAACATCATCTTCCTCTCAAAATTTTTACATTCTCATTTCTGTCTGTGTAATAAGGCAACACAGTTCCTCCTCTCAGGTGTAATATTTTAGTGCAATTATGGTTTTATGTGAAATTATTTCAACATTTCTCTATTTATTAGTTGTTCGATTAATATTTGTACTGTGGTGTTAATCTATTACCTTTTATGGCTTTAATCTATTGCCTTTTATGCTTGATTGGATTGTCTTAATTATTTCTGGAGTTGTTGCAATATATTTCTGGCTGTTAAGATGTTTCTATATTTCTTGCATTTATGAAATAAGCAGATGAAGCACAATTTCGTTCTACACTGTACCGTGTTGGTATTGTGCTTGAATGGCAATAAAGTGAATCTTGAATCTTGGGCTGCCTAATTATGGAAAAAAAATCAATATCCTGATTATTTTGGTCAATATTGAAATCATCATGATTGTTCAAATGATTAATTTGGAGTTTCACAATGCATTTATTCAGCATTTCTCTCTCTCTTAAAAAACACTCTTGATTCTTTATGCAAAACATTCAAATTGAAAATAAATTTTGTCTACAAATATGTACTTTACAGCTGTTTCGCAATAAAATGGAATGTATTGCGTATGCGCGTCTCAGAAATTGTATAAAGAAAAACAGAAAATAAATAGTTTCAACTCGATTATATGAGTTTTGAGATCGTTTGACAACAAAATCGAAATCATGATCAAAATGTGATTAATTGCACAGCCCTAATCTCATTTCCATTCCAAACAGACTACCTCACTGCAGGTTAATGTGATCTGTAATAAATAATATCTAAACTGCCCTCTGCTCTCTGGAATAATGACAGAGAGGACTGATCATATGTCTGTTTGGGGCAGAATGCTGGATTTTGCCACACCAAGAGACACAACTATATAGTGAAATGAAATTGTAATTTTCCCCAAACAGTCTATTTTTAAAGTAAATAGTTATTCAAAGCTCTCTAGGGTAAATTATACAAAATTATTCAGCTATGTAAAAGAAACACAGTTGACAAAAACACAGCTCAATCCCAGTGCAACGCTACAACAGACTTAATGACTTTCTAGTGAAGGAAAATTATATAAATATAAATCATGCAGTTATTACTCAGTTGTTTGAAAAATGTATGTCACTATTATGAATAAACCCATATAGACTAAGATTATATTCACATGTCAACCTTATATCATCTTTTTCCTTTGCTTATAGCTTGAACAGTATGTGAACGGTGATTTAATTGCTGTTTATCTCATCGCTTATTACTGCGTGTTAAGTGTCATCGCTCACACTCTATCAGGGGAGAGCTAAACTCAGATTTGAGCTAATCTGATTACAGTAACCGGCTCTTCTATTGATACCTGTGATGCCTGTGAAGTTATCAGAGCAAAGCCGGAGCGATTTGTGAAGCGAGACAGAGGCTGGCCATCCTGTGACTCCCTGTGTGTTGTTCGTCCAGTCATTACATTTCATTGCATCAGATCCTGAAAAGTAAACGGCTGCCATATGAAAGGCCTAATTTGGGTTTGGAGAGAAGAAACTGCATTTTCTCTTTCTCCTCTGAGCTCGTATGCTTTATGAAATTACTCATGATTTCTGTGGTGTCTGAGAAAAATAACATATTGATGGAACAAGCTGTGCAAATGTTGTCGCAATGATCTATTTAACATAGCCTTGACACATTTGACTTGTACCAATACCTGTGGTTTATTCCTGCAAAAATAAACCACCATATTATGATTCCAGCCCTCACCTCATTTAACATAATGCATAATGCATAAAGATATAATCTCCACCTGACCAAATGTCTAAAAAACGTGGCTCTAATGAGTTACTACGTCTCTACTTGGAATGAAACTGATAGGTCTCTGAAAATAGCCGGCCCGTGCTCTGAAATATTCAGTGTGTGTGTGTGTGTGTGTGTGTGTGTGTGTGTGTGTGTGTGTGTGTGTGTGTGTGTGTGTGTGTGTGTGTGTGCGGTTGTGTTTGCGGTTGTGTGTGTCTCCAGTGCAGCCTGATCAGGAGGTCACAGAGTAACAGTCCTGGACAACAGTGCTGGTTTGTTGTCTGCTTTGACAGACCCAGTACTGAAGGGCAGGGACTCCATTCAGGAAGCTCCCTACAGATACTTGTGTGTCACAGCAGCCGTTTGAGGAGTCTCACTGTGTATGTGTGCTCTTCTGTGGCGCCAGCTTGAATTTTTAACCACTGAAGTGAGGACCTGACCTACAAAATGAGGACATTTTGACCGGATGGACCTTCAGGGGCCTGTTTGAGGATTCAGACTTGGTTTTGGGGTTAATTTGATGCATTTGGTTGTGTTGGTTAAGGCTAGGAGTTGGTTTAGGGAATGCATTATGTCAATGAGTGTCCGAGGAGTGTTATCAGGGACAAACATGTGTATGTGTGTGTGTGTGTGTGTGTGTGTGTGTGTGTGTGTATGTGTGTGTTGCATCCTCTCCGGTCAGAGACTGACCCTGGATTTGATCCTGACAGATTAATTGTCGGATTCCACATGTCATCTGGGATTTACTGTTCAAGACAAGCAGGATGTGGCAGAACAAAAAGTGTGGGAATTCAATGACTTTAAGACGTGTTCAAAAGAAAAACACCCTTTCTTCTTTGCAAATCAGGAGTTTGACAGAACATCTCCTTGCCTGTAGTGAAGCTGGATGCTCTGCTGTTACTTTAATCAATTTGTTTATGAGAGTTTTTAATTATCAATGCATGACCACAACATCAGGCCAAACTGATGAGGGGGGAAAAGTGCATCATTTTATAAATTATTATTGATCTGGGAGCTGTGATCCAGCAGGTCAGCAAAAGGGAATAAAAGTGAAGGGAATATATTTACATCATAAATAGAGGTTAGCGTCATTTGTGATCTTGGGTTCTATTTGTGTCAATCACAGTAAATCCATCCAGATTATGTCTTGAGTATCACTTTATTTCATGACCTCCAGCTGGGTGGTCGATGAGTCACAGGGCTTCATGTATGTCAGTGGTGCTCAGCAGTGGGTGAAGCAAGAAGGTGACCTTTTGGGTGCAGCAGGAAGTAGTGGTCCCTCTGGCCTCCAGGCACCCTACGGCTCATTAGGATGAGTGTTCAGGGAGAGGTAAGGCCGGCCTGTGAACAACTGTGTATCTGATGTGTGACTCAGTGAAATATGACAATGTTTTGGGGTTTTTTTTTGCATAATGTGTGGCCATCTCATAGTATAATCATCAAAATGTAAAGTTTAATCCACAATCAGTAAGTCTGCCTCCAGAAATATCAGGTCAAGTCCCTGTCACATATTGAAGTGCTGTGTACTGGTCTGCACAAACTAGTGGAAACCCCTCTCAAAGTTAATGAAAACTGAAAAGCTCCTGACTCATGGGGGGATTTGTCATTGATGTCATCATCACATGGTGAAGTGGCAACTCTTTGACAAAACAACAGAGAGGAAATGTGTTTTCGTTTAGCCTCTGTAATCTGTGGAACAGCTGGTGAGTTGTTGTTTTCAGGCATTTCTCACACAACTGAACGCATAGGTTTTTTTCACCACGTTAACATACATTGCACACGCAGAAGTGTGCAATCATTTGGAGGCATGTTGTACAGCAGCTGATGATACTGATAAAGAATTCAGTGTTAACTCTACTGTGTATTTTTAATGTCCTAGTGGGATGCTTTGACCCCAAAAACTGCAAATTATACAAATGTGTGATGTTATGATGGGATGGGGTTGAGCATTTCCTAAATCTACCTCCTCAACTATAACTGTCCAAAATCTGTATCATCAGCCAAACTGTTGATCTGACCCCTTATATTTGGGTTTGCTTGTTCTTATTGGCACAGCAGGCATTTTACAGTGTCACTGATGCATACAGGGATGCAAAAGAAAAGCAGTAGAGTACCCGCCCCCTGTAGTAAACCAGCATATACTCCACACGAATGAGAAAATATCACATATGAAGTGGCAAAAATATTCCGATTCTAAGGCCAGCTCTTGTTTTGACACTAAATCCTTCTGCGTGTGCGTGTGTGAGTGTGTGTGCGTGGAAGGTTGACTTCAGATAGCCCATGTGACAGTGACAGCCTGGCTGATCTCTGCTCTTTAATGTTTCTCTGCTTCTGCTGAACAATGGAGGTTTTCTGTCGATACTCTGGCTTTTATATCGCAGTCCGGAGCCAAGTCTCCTCTGCACTGGGAGCCGCAATTCACATCACTGTGCCGCGTAAACAATCCACAGCATTATCAAAACGCAAAAATCAGGAAACTGGAAATAAAAATGACAATTGTAGGGTTTTTCTTTTGCGCCTTACCTTTATCTTGACTTGAAGAAATGCTCTCCTCCTCTTTGGGATTTGCAACCTGTGTTATTATGGACGTGTTGTCCATGGAAACGAGATGTTATGCACCTTCGGCTACACCGTTTTATTCCTTGGCAAACATTACCAAGCGTACAGTCCCCTGGCTGTGCACAGGCTACAGAGTCCGCTGTTTGCAGCATTAAAATCCCCTTTTATTTCGAAGCATGCAGTCCCATTCCCCGGAGCTTACAAACAACAGGAAATGTCAGCGCAGAAGAAGCGGCCACAGTGCGTCCAACATTGGAGATGACAGTCCGAGTGTGATGAGCAGGAGACAAACAAAGCGTCAGCCCTGCATTGGAGCCGTGCGTGTGTGTGTCCGCTGTGGCTGTGGCTGTTGCAGGCAGCATAGCCCCCGCCTTCTGCTGCTGCTGCTACTGTACGCTCCGGCTTTCAATCCACACACACTACAATATCAACTGCGTGATACGGTTACAGTGTTTACCCAGAGATGGCGACCGTCCTTCTGCCACAGGGCCATGCACACTCACTACAACAACACGCCTTCAACATTTCTATTATCCTTTTCAGTCCGGGCTGAAAAACCTCTCCGTCCGCCCACCACTTACTGTTTGTTGGTGTCAAATTTTTATCCTTGAGCTTGGGAGGGGATGGGGATGGGGATGGGAGGGGGTGTACCATTCTCGTGCAGCCTTAAAACAGATTTATAGAGAATAAAAACAGCAAAAATAAATAAATAAATAAAAACATATGGAGGTGCATAAGGACAAAAACTACATTAAAAATATAATCTGTTATATTTGCTTTAGTAGATTAACTGTAAATACATGATTTAATTCATTTATAATATATGAGTATCCATTATGAAAAAAGAACACTTTGGGCATGGGCAGAGCCGGCCCAAACTTCCATTGGGCCTAAAGCAAAATTAAATTTGGGGGCCCTCTATTTTGTTTTTTCATTTTGTTTTTTTTTTTCTTTTTCTTTTCCTCTTTCTTTTTTCAGCCCCAGAAGGGTACGTCCTTTTTTGTGACATTGTTTTGATTGGAAGTACCTGCGAGTTGGATGTGTGGTGCACACTACATGGCAGGAGGAACACATTACGGTGCAGTGGAGTTTTCACATTTAAACAGAGGCAGGAAGAATCACTAGTCCTGCACCAACAGCACCAAGGAAAAGTGTGTTTCTACAATAGTGTAAGTTTGATTGTATATAAATCATCAGTCACGCATGCAAAAACTTTTTTTAATTGCTCTTGGGGCCCCCGAGTGGCTGCAGGGCCCTAAGCGGCCGCCTAGTTCGCTTATGCCTTGGGCCGGCTCTGGGTATGGGGGAGTGATTATATATAAAGGGCAATATATGATGGAAGCACTGTAATTCCACCTCTTTGTATGAAGTGTTACATTGCTCAAAAGAAATAAAAAACAAAACTGTAAATGTATGTAATTTTGCAAATTATTTCTCATTACACTGTATATGTTTATTTAACACTTTCACGCATGAATTATGAGAACCTTATTCAAGATTTTTTTTTTTTCTGAATATCTTTATATCTGTTAAGGCAGGGGTGTCAAACATGTGGCCTGCGGGCCAAAACCAGCCCACTGAAGGGTCTAATGCAACCTGGATGAATTTGTGAATTAACTCATGTTGGTTCAGGAGTCAGATACAGACCAAAGTGATCTCAAGTAAAATAATAAGATAATAATCTATAAATAATGACAAGTACAAATTTTCTTTTTGGTCTAATGTGAAAAAATAGCATTGCACTATGAAAATATCTACATTTTAAAAAATCCTTTAACAATAAAATGTGAACAACTTGAAATGTCTAAAGAAAATTAAGTATAATTTTAACACTATTCTGCCTGTTATTAAATGGGTTGCGTGTTTGTAGATCCACGGTGATCTGTGAGCTTTGTTACTAATAAGCTTAGCTGTACTTACTCACTGTCAAAGTTTCTAAATTTTAACAATATTCTGCCTGTTACCAAATGTTTGTGTAACATTGTGTGTAACAAACATGTATAAATGATAAGTTGAAGCATAATTTTGTTAAAATTGCACTTGTTTTTCTTACAAAATTAAAGTTTTTTTCAGTTTATTCACATTTTGGAAAAAAATAGTCTGTAAAGGCTTTTTAAAAAATTATTATATTAAAAGAAAGAGGAAACATTGTCATTTACAAGGTATTATGCTGGTTTGTTTTTTTTTTTACTGATCTGGCCCCATTGATATCAAAATGGGCTGAACATGAGTCTGACACCCCTGTGTTAAGGCATGAAAAAAAAAACCAATGTGTTGGATTTTTAAAAATTTTAAATGTATGTGAAATGTCCACTCAGCCGGACACCATGTATATAATATTTAAAGCAACGAAACATGTATTTACTGATATACTGCGTAAAAACTATGAAATATCAGTTTTTTAATGCTACTAATCTGATATTTTCTCACATTTTTAGCATACTATGATATTAGTTATTACTCAGATAATATGCACAAAAAACAAAACATGTTCATTACAGTTTAATAACAATGAACAATTCTTTCACACTCAAATATCAGGTTTATCAAGAACAGGAAAGTTACAGTAATGGTATGAATTGCAGTTTATCATATGATGCAGAAGTGTCCACTGTGTTGGCTGATATGCAAGTAAAACAACACAATCCATGAATATACAAGAGAAAACCTGTAGATTTGTCCACTGTAGTGACCACTGTGCGTGAAAGGGTTAAGCCTTAAAGACCCATAACTACATTCGTGTCAACTTCCAAGTAATTTTCTCCAATTCTAACCTTTCTACAGTGATTTATCACCATTTATGATAATATTATCCTCCAAATTTGGCATTTTTCAGTGTAAATCATGTATCTTATATTTAATTCCTCGATCATGTAGACATTCATTGTAAATTCGGTGTAAATTTGAAGGTTATTGCATTAAAAATAAAACAGAAAACTTAAGAAAAAGTGACTTTTTCAGCAAAACATTGAAACCAAGTGTCTCTCTCCGCTGTTATTTGTCAAACTCCATGGGTTTTACTGGTGAATCAGTGTTGTAGATGACGGTGCAGACCCTCTGAACATCCAAATAGTTCATATCTGAGGACCATGAAAAGATCACAAACTGCATTTTACGTCAGTTATTTACATGCATCGATAGGATTAGTGGATCAACAGTTTGTAAACATTTTAGATCAGTAGATGATTTTGGTCGACGATGGATGTTATGAGTTAATGGGGCAGTCTACGCTGATGGACAATTTAACCAGTACACTATGTAAACATGCCAGATTTAGCAGAAAATAATTGACATTCTCCCCATGCAGATTGCAAAAAAACACAAGTATCCGCTAACAAATACAACAACAAAAGATACTGACAACTGATCAATGCAAATATCTCCAAGTGTGAATAATTTATAGCTATATTGAAGCTCTATAACTATCTGAGCCTACATTTCCCATAATGCAGCCTGACTTCTTTTCATTAGACCCTAATTGCTTTGTCGCTTTAATTTTCAACTCCAATCACTTCTAATGCTTGCTGTTTTCAATCGCTGCCTGCATCATCAGGGTCACTTTCTCAAGTTTTATCACAGGCAACACGACTCTAAACTGACCTAAGATGTAAAATCAGTGGAGTGCACCTTTAATACATTGTTTATATCATGTGGCCCAACCCCACCTCTGCACTAGAGACCTCCACCCTGCACATGCACTGATAAACAAATATTATTAATGCTTTTTTTTTCAGCCTCAGCAGACTGCAGAATAACAACAAGGTAGATAAAGTGGTTTTCTGGTCCAGTGCCAACAGTGACGTGTTCGTCCCACTTTACCTTAGCTGTCACTTTAATGGAGCTCGGGCCCACTCAGCCCTGAACGACCCCCACCTGAGAGACAAGAGGCACCATAGCATATGGACAAGAGGAAAAATAGAGGTAAGTGCTGGTTGTCATCTGTTGATAGTGGTCTTAATCAGTATGTAATCCCCCAGCTCAGTGTGCTCTCAGTGTGGGTCAGTGCCTCTATCCTGCTGTTTACAATAATGTGTATGTACAATGGACACCACAACGCAGGTCTGGTGTCTCTCACACAATCACAATCTCTTCTGAACACTTGACTGTTACTATCAAGTTACTGTGGCTGTGAAGACTACATGGCCACTTGAAATCTGATGATAGCAGAGCCTACACAGCTTAGTTACTCTACATACATCCCACTGAACTTTAAGTCCAGCGTGGAAAATCCTTCATTTGAACACAGGACAGGATGAGCCAAAATCAAGAAAATGAAGTCTGTGGTACTTTAATTTTGCCATTTGCAGACTCTGACATGTTACAGTGCTTAACAAATGTATTAAACCACCTGTCATGAAAACAAGAAAACAGAAATAACTTCACAGTTTATCAACAACTTGTTTCAATTTAATAATTCCATTGTTATTCATGCAGAAAATGACCAGTTGGAATAACAAAATAGTCCTTGTTGACAAATAATACCCATAAATGTCCATAT
>JAQQZY010000014.1:21313890-21326903 GCA_030068375.1 Ostorhinchus rueppellii
TGTGACCCCCGTGACCCTAGTGAGGATAAAGCGGGTATAGAAGATGAATGAATGAATGAATGAATGAATGAATGAACATCTTAACAGGTCAAGTTCCATTTGAACATAAGACCCTTTATTTGATGGGCGCTTCACAATTCTTGCATCCATTGAACTTGTGAGTTTTTGGAGAGTTTCTGCTTGAACTTCTTTGCAAGATGTCAGAATAACCTCCCAGAGCTGCTGTTTTGGAAAGTTCTTCTTTTTGTACCATGGGAGAAAGTTCTGTCAGAAACTCCGCATACTTTGCAGAGGTCATTTTCACACCTTCAGGGACCGATCAGCGTTTTCCCATGATTCTGGCCCAAAACATGACTCCGCCCCCTCCCTGCTGACACTGCAGCCTTGTTGGAACATGGTGGCCAGCCACCAACCATCCACCACTCCATCCCACTGGAGCCGTTTGTGCTTGTGAGCATTGGTTAAGAGTGGCCAAATCGAGGGTTTATCCATAACAGCAAACCTCTGGAGGATCCTACACCTTGGTGTTTGTGGGACTCCAGAGGCACCAGCAGCTTCAGACACTTATTTGCTGCTGTGTAATGGCATTTTAGCAGCTGTTCTCTTAATCTGATGCATTTGTCTTGCAGAAATCTTCCTCACTGTGCCTTTATCTGCACGAACCTGTGTGCTCTGAATCAGCTACGAATCTCTTAACTGTATGATGATTACGCTCAAGTTTTCTTGAACTATCTAATGTTTTCCTACCTTGTCCAAGGCATTGAACCATGTCATACTTTATACATACAGAGATCCTTTTTCTTTTCCATTTTGCTTGGAAACAGTGGTCTGCTTAATAATGTGGAACGACCTTCTTAAGTAGTTTTTCCCTTCATTGGACTCACCTGATAAACTAACTGGCCCAAGTGTCTGAGATTGAGTTCAGTGACGCAAAGAGCCCTGAGACGCAACACCATCCATGAGTTTAACTGACAAACAAAAAATGTTACCTTTATGACCCTTAAACACAATTTGCATAATAATTTGGAACGCAGTGTATTGTTTAAGCAAAAATCTAAGTTATTTTTAGTTTGCACAACAAATTATTCAAGGAAAAGCAAAAGGTATTATGATATTGATGTTTGTTGCAATAAAAAGTTATAATTGCACCACTATTACAACATTTTTGGGGTTTTTGGGGTTCTGGGGGGGTGACAGAAAAAGATTGAGAACCACTGATTATAAAGGAACATTTCAGTTGGAGAAACATTGATTTGTTCCTTTATTCCCTTTGTAAATGTCTGAATTACCCTGAATTCTCCCTTAACTTCCTCTCACAAAACAATAAACATGACTCAGTTTGAGCCCAACAAAGGAGCCATAGGACGGGCCTACAAGACCGACTCGAAGCTGGTCCTGGAGTATCTGGCAGCCTGTGATGAATGTTATATCAGCGAGCAGGAGGGGCGTCTCAGTGCAGCTGGGTAACCACCAGATGACCCAAGTAACCACTGTGCACTTTACAAATCACACGCTGAACCCACTACATTTGATGTTGTGTTTATCTCCTAGAGAGTTCAGCTTTGATGCAGACGGCAAAACCTTCACTCTGACCAAAGACATGGTCACTGTGAAGAGGTTCCAGAAGACTGTGCACGGTAAGACCTGAAACCAAAGCTACTGCAGGCTGAAGCGGTGTGTTGTTCTTGTGGGAAAACAAGCGTCTCCTTTTTCCCACAGTGGAGGAGATTGTCCCCAATGTAATTGAGCCTTCATTTGGCATCGGGCGAATCATGTACTCCATCTTCGAGCACTCATTCCGTATCCGACAGGGAGATGAACAGAGGACGGTAGGATGGGGCTCAGACCTAAAAGGCACCTCTGTAATTCCTGATTATACTATTTGGACATCTAAGATGAATCCTTTCTTATCCAGTTTTTCAGTTTCCCTGCCACTGTAGCTCCATACAAATGCTCCATCCTTCCTCTGAGCCAGAACCAGGAGTTTATGCCATTTGTTCATCATTTATGTGAGTATCAGACAATCCTTCATATGGAAATACATTTTATTATGAAGTTGAAATGTTTTATTTGTATGAAAAGTCGGCTTACATGACTTAAGAATTCCTTTTACTTGTCTAATGCTTGCTTTCAGCCGGGGAGTTGACTAAAAATGGCGTGTCTCATAAAGTGGACAACTCCTCTGGATCCATCGGGAGGCGCTACGCCAGGACAGATGAGATCGGAGTGGCCTTTGGCATCACTTTTGATTTTGATACAGTGAATAAGACTCCTCACACGGCCACTCTGAGAGACCGGGACTCCATGAGGCAGATCAGAGCCGAGGTAAAGCCCTTTTATTAACCAAACACCGGCCTTTATGGGATGTCACATATGGTCTGTCAACTTTATCTTTGTGTTAATCGTGTTGCAGGTTGCCGAGTTACCAGGTCTGCTTCGAGATCTGGCTAACGGGGCTTTGACATGGGCTGACGTGGAGCAGAAGTATCCCATCTTTGAAGGACAGGAGGCCAGCAGGAAGGAGTAACCAAACCAGGACCCCCCCCCCCCATGAACACAAAGACCTCCTATTTAACTAAATGTGTTATTTTTACAAGCTGAAAAAGCTGCATATTTTCATTTTTATCAATGAAATTGTCTCATTAGGTGTTATGTATTCTACAGCTGTGCTTTTACAGGATAGATTCATTATATGGAGACTTTGTATCAACCAGGGCTTCTTAACCTTTTTTGAACCACATAACGCCCCCCCTCATGACCAAATAAATTTGTGGGATGGGGGGTAAAATAATTATAAAAGTAATGTGAGGAGGCTATATGGGGGGTTATATAACTCTGTAGTTTAAACTGTGAGAAAGTGAACATTAGCTCCCCTCACCTTATCACTGACTGCCTGCCGCCCCCTGAAAATTAATTTGGTGGGGACACGATGTGCCTGATGATATACAACCTCCCCACCCTCAATGAGTGTGTGCTGAGTGATTTATAATGCATGCACACATGACAATGTCACTCGCAACCCCCCATGTGGTCACGCCCCCTCCAGTTGAGAGCCAGTGGTATATAGACCAAGGGTAGGCATTCCTGGTCCTGCTGCTTGTTTTAGAAGTTTCCCTCCTCCATCACACCTGGAAGCCATTACATCATTATCAGGCTTCTGCATTGTATGAAGATGAGCTGATCATTCATTCCAGGTGTGATGGAAGAGGGAAATATCTAAAACGTGCAGGATACCGGCTCTAGAGGACTGGAGTTTGACATCCGTGGTATAGACCAGGGGTAGGCATTCCTGGTCCTCCTGCGTGCTTTAGATGTTTCCCTCTTCCAGCACACCTGACAGTCGTTATCAGGCTTCTGCGGAGCTTGATGATAGGCTGATCATTTGAATCAGGTGCGTTGGAAGAGGGACACATCTAAAACATGCAGGACCGTGGCTCTCAAGGACCAGGATTCCTGACCCCTGGTATGGAATATGGACTATGGATGTCAAAGTCATTTTAGTTCTGAGGGCACAGACAGACCAATTATGATCTCGTGAGGGCTGGACTAATAAAATAATAGGTTATAAATAATGAAAACTTTTACATTTACAAATTATTCTTTTATATAAAACATGTGAATAACCTGAACTTCCATGAACAACCTAAAATTTTTAAGAACAATTTTAGCAATATTATGCCTCTATTTGTCATATGTACAGGTCAAAACGCAGTTATTTCCTGTCAGAGAGTGAACTTTAATTGATTGTCATTCCAACATTTATTTTAGTATAAAGTAACTCCTTGTTTTGGATAATCCCTTATGGTCCAACTAAAGCAAAAATGTGTTTAAAAGTAAAAATGCTCGCCATTTAGCAACACTAATCTGTGAAATTGTCTCTAGAATGTCCCTTCAGAGAGATTTCGAATACCATGTTTTGACCCATACATGTGCATTACAACTCGCAGATCACAGTGGATCTACAAAGGCTTTTAATAACAGGCATGTAGAACTGAAAAACATAACCCTGAACTTCATGGTCGAAACAATTTGTCAAGACTCTGTGACATTCTTGGCTGTCAATGTCTGCAAACTCAGCCTGTGGGCCTGATTGAGCATTTTGGAGGGCCACGTTTGTCTACAGGCCGTATGTTTGGCACCCCTAGTATAAACTGAGGGAAAACCTGTTCCCAGTCCTCTGTGGCCTCTCCATATACAGCGTAACTGTCGCCTGAGCAACTCTCCCACTGGATATGAAGCACTGATATTGTGACTGCAGAAAACAATGTACTGACAACGAATTAAAACACACCCTTCATGCTCATTATCTCCTGTGTGGACTTGTATTCCTGCTGTGCTTTGTGATGACACACTGGATTTCTCTGTATTGTATTTTGTGGTGTTGTCACTAGTCGGCACCAGTGTTGTTTCACAGCTCGTTTTGCATCATAGTATGCAGGGTGTGGATGTTTGACCTCGGCTTTAAATTGCAACAGGCTTAGACCCTCCCAAAACAGATCTGGCAACATGGAATATGGAAAATAGCAACAAGAAAAAGAGATGCAATATTTTTACACTGATAAATAAGTTCACAAAAGCCTTAAATATGTTGCACAAGGAGCAAATCTAGTTAGTGGGAATACAGATGCAATTCCAACTGTTGAATTATGCTTATATTTTGCAAATAACACTGGTCTGCAAGTAAAATGCTTCCAGAATTTAAATAGTTCAACTTTACCAAATTTGAGCCACGAGTAAAGAAAAATTACATCAAAAGTACTAGTTGATTGTAATATCTAAGATAGTCTTGGGTCAAAATATGAAAGTGAGAGAATGAGTTTTATTCAAAAGCACAGTATGTCTCAGACAATGTCGAAACAGTGTCTGCGCATCACAATACATTCATTTTTCAGATTCTTTCTAGTGGAAAATTAATAAAACTATCGTATAAATGTACATAAACCATTAAAAATATGAGCTAAACAGCACTTTTGTAATTTTTTTGATTCATCTTATTAAAAGTATGTAAGAATTTAACACATTTAACCCTTTCATTCATGAATTCTGAGAACCGTAAGGTTTTTTCCTGAGTGTTTTTATTCCCCTTTAGGCATGAAAAAAATGTGATTGAAATTTTTTATGAATGTATTTTCTGGAGTTACAAAAATGTCCACTCAGCTGAACACCATGTGATTCATTTTGGAAGCAAAGAAACATGTATTTACTGATATACTGTGTCAAAATGATGAGATAATATTTTTTTTAATAGAATAGCCACATTATTTTCATATAGAGCATCCACAACAGTGTACATTTTGAGTGAAATTTTGATGCAGAATCGCCATCAGACTAATACAAACAATAAGCATAAATTACATGGGGTAAAAACAACTCCAATAAATACATAAAACGTATGCTAAAAAACGACAAAATAAATAAAATATATACACGTACATATATACATACACACACCCACACACACACGTACTTACATATATACACATATACATACATAAATATATGTATATACACATAATAAGTGACAGAGAAATTTGGCAACATTATTGCACTATATGGATCCAGTATTGGACAATGACATGTGAAACAGTTTACAGTTAAAGAAAGAAACATAAATACCCCTGCCAGAGGGAATTATTGTGAATGTAAAAGTCTTTTGGCATGGGGTATAAAGCTGTCACAAAACCTGGCTAATCTGATGTTTTCTGACATTTTAACATCCTATAATACTAGTTATTACTCACTTCATGGAGATAATATGCAAAAAAACAAACAAAAAACAAAACAAACCCAAAAACAACTTTTTGTTTAAAAAAAACCCAAACAAAACTGTTAATTAGACTTGATTAACTTTTACACTCAAACATGTCACTATAGATCAGCTTTATCAAGAACACCAAAGTAGCACTAATGGTATGAATTACAGCGTATGCACTCAAAAAACAAACAAACAAACAAAAACATCAACTTTAATTAAATTTATTTTGTCGACAGGTTCCTTGAAAGTGTATTATGTACGCAAAAATATTAAGGTCATCTAACTTCACAAATTCTTAAAGTTAGATAACCTTAATATTTTTGCTTTTAACTAACATAATACACTTTCAAGGAACCTGTTGACAAAATAAATGTAATTAAACTCAATGTTAGTGTGGGATGGTGCAGAAGTGTCCACTGTGTTGGCTGATATGGAATTAAAACAAAACCCAACCAGCTGTCCACTGACCAGTATGCATGAAAGGGTTAATGTCTGAAGCAGATATCCTCTAGGAAATTGTAGAGCAGTATCATGGATGGTATTTGGTGTTTAAGTGACATTAGAACATCCCTGGTTCTGCTGGCTCACAGGAGGACCCAGAGGTGGACAATCCCAGCTCTAGAAAATAAAAGTCCTGTCATGTATTGGTTCTACCTGTTCATTGAACTCAGGTGATTCCACTGATTATCCCTTCATGTACCTGCACGAGGAGGTGTGCTCATCAAAATGGACCGGTTCAGTGAATGGTTGGAACAAATATATGGCAGGACTTTTACTTTATGGAGCTGGGACCATCTCAGCTTGGACCTAATGAACAGGCTCCAGATTTTTTTTTTTCTCTTAATGTGTTGTGGCTCCTCTCTTTTCCCTGGTGTCGCAGCCCTCCTGTTCCGCCCTCTGTGTGTCAGTGGTGGAGGTATAAATACATCATGTCACCTTTAACCGGTGGCAGCTCCCTCTCAGGGAGTCAGTGGGACCCGCAGCCCACCCACCCTCAGCTCCGTGGATGCACAGCGGATGTCAAAGTTTACATTTTCCTTACATCTATTTTTCTTTTTTTTTTAGTTTGACTTCTAACTCTGTGGTTTTCTTACTCCCGTTTGGAACAATCTTAGAAGTGATTTAGCAACTTCGTCGGGCAACTGCTGCGTTCAAGGTCAGTATCACAACAGGTGCTGCAGGGGACACACAAGTGACCGTGTGGCATTTACGGAACACAACACACAGGCCGTCTGAAACCACAACTGGAACTTTTTATTATAATCATTAAAGCTCACAATTATGCATTTTCAACACCAGTTAATCATCCAGAAACGGGAAAGAAAAGCCGCTTAGCTGAACTTTGGTTTGTGCGCAACAAAGAACCGCTGTTTGGACGCAAAGAAGCTACTGAATAAATCTGAAATGGTTAAAAATAGCAGATAGCTTGGCGTTTTTCACCTAAATGGACTCTTGAACATTTGTCCCTTATCTGTCCTTAACATAATAAAAGCAATGTGTTATTTAGAACAGGAGATAAGATTCTGACAATAACAATCTATAAAAGAAATGTGATTTATTCTGTATGAGAATTGTTGTGCAGATCGAGCAACAAAAAAGGTCATCTGTTGAGAATTTTTAAAAAAAAAAACTCCCTGATGTGCAGATGTTTTACTTAAAGAAATAATTGAACTTAAAATGATCTGCATATACATTTGTAGAGAATCAAAGCAAATGTAGAATTATGAAATTGAATACTTTTTGCAGTTTTTTTTTTTCTAAATTATCTTCCAAAGTTTGATTCATTTCAATATTTTACACTTCTACTAAAGCAGAAAAAGTGTAACATGTAAAATTACATTCTATGAGTGAAAGATGAGGGTAAGTGCACTACTTCACACGTCTCAGACCAGAGCCAAGAATGACAACAATCAACACGTGACAATTAAAGACGTCTATCTTTAGTTACAGCTGCAACGGATGTCTCTGGTATAAATGTTCAAATAGTAATGTCACACCTTCACTTCACATCCATGTCGCTGCTGCTGCATGTTGATCAAATGACATGTCCTTGGTCTTCTCATTGCTGAGAAAAGGGTGAGTTTGTGGGGAAACTTTATTATAGGAGCTCATGAGGCTGGAAGTGGATAGGTTTCCTGTTGTCTATTGTCATGTCAGAGGTAAAACCTGTTTTAGTGGTGTACATAAAGTTCTATCAGGTGTGGCTGTGTGTGCTCAGGAGCCTCCGGAGCTCTTCCTGTCTCAGACGCCATGGGGGTCAAAGCTGCTCTGCCCAAGTATGAGATCTTTTTCTACAACTCCGTCCTGTGTCTGGCCATGTTCTGGGCTGCCAGCTGGATCTTTGAAGTGTCCAGTTGTGAGTATGAAGCATAAAACACACATTTTTACCGTTTTATTTAAATAGAACACACTCTGGCTCAAAGGTTTCCTTTAAATGACATGTAGCAACTTGGCATAAACCTTAGCGTTTCTCAGATTTGGGATTAAAATCTCCAATAAATGTGGCTTGGTGTCACCTGATTACAACACCAATCAGCTTTAAAGTCAAGTTAAGCATTGATGTTAATTATGATGACAGAATTTTACACAACTCTGGGTTTAAATGGATTGTATGGGGGCAGCTAAAGGGTCAATTTGTCCATGTTCTTTGCAGGGTTAACCAGTAGAAGGCCTAATATCTGGAAATGACAAACACCTGCCTTCCTTCCTTGCAGAGGGAGGCTCTCGTTAATCCTATTGGAGTCAAACTGTGTGCCGTTACATCCAACATAACGTAGAAGACGACCCAATATATTGGAAAAAAAAAACCTTATTTGTACCCTCCAGAAAACAAACCTGTATTTTACTGTTAAAGATGACATTCCTGTACAGCCTCCTAAATCGGTCTTTGTTTTGACCCTGAAACGGCTCCATAACAGAGTGAACTTTCGACTTTCATTCCAATGTTATTTAAATATAAAGTAGCTCCTTGTTTCAGATTATCCCTACTAAAGCAAAAATGAACTTAAAAGTAAAAATGTGGCTCATTTAGCAACACTAAACTGTCAAATTGTCCCATCATAGATTTTGACCCTTCAACAGATCAGTGGTTTGCACACAATGTGCAGTATAGAGCACATATAGGGTCAGTGTGACTGCATCAGAATGAGGCGTTGGAGCTATGCAGACCACGCAGAGCAGATCAAGTGTCAGTATTAATACCCCAGAGCAGACAGAGGAAGAAAATATGCTCCTGTGTTGACTCTTGCGTTGTAACAAAAGCATTCACATCTCCATTCTATGCAAAGAGTGGCTTTTCTTTATATAACAGAACTCCTTTTATTCCAGCCAATGAGAACAGAAAGACGTTCAAAGCCAACGTAAGGCCAGGATGGTACTATGTTGGGAGAAAAATGGTAAGAAGACACTTATAGTTTAGAAGAACATGTTGCTGCTTGGGGAAATAGTCCGTGTTTTTATATCTCTTATCCACTGATTTCCAGGATGTGGCTGATTTCGAGTGGATGATGTGGTTTTCTACGTTCAGAGAGCACATCCTGTTTGCTGTTTCTGGACATGTGCTGTTCGCCAAGATCTGCTCCATGCTGGCTCCACAGGTGCTTCTTCTGCTCTAGATGAACGATTCATTGAATGGTTAATCGAGCTGCTGCATGAGGACGCAGTGTTAAATTTGAAGAAGCGGCCTAATATGTGTTTACTGCGGTTCGATTTAATGGTCTGAGCAAACAAAGAGGCACGATGAAATGAGGTGGAAGAATCAATTACGACGTCTGTTGGGATTAATTTATCTCTTACGATGCATAGTGCATATGAATCCTTAGTGACAGTTAAAAACCAGTTTGTCGCAATTTATTTTTACAGCGCGGTTGCTTTTTATATCATTAACTTAACAGAAGTGATGAATGGCACCAGGTGGAAAACAAAAACACTGGGGGAGGAATGAAAGAGGAAGAGTAACAATTGAATTTAGACAGACTTTTACCTTCATTTTGACTCTAAATGAATAGAATGTGTTGTTGTGACATTAACTTGTGAACTCTAAATGTGCGTGTGTGGGGTGTTTTTTGTTTTTTTTACTGAAAGGCTGAAACTGAGGCTTATTTCTGCTTCTTGTACGCCCATCCTTACTCCAACTCTCTAATTGAAGTTGAATGTAAATTATGTTTGGCTAATGTTTTAATTTTCTGCAGTTTCTTAAGTAACTTGGAAATCATTGCACTTTCCTAATCCTTCAGTATTTCACAACTTAAAGCTTTTTTTTTTTTTTTTTTTTTTTTTTTTTTTTTTTAAAATTACGAGATATACAACTTCAGTGTATTCTTTAATTGATTCCATAATTTGACACCAATAACAAACAGTGATATTTAATGTTCGAAACATGTAAAGTCAGAACAAACACAAACATCCCTCCTAACTTATAACTCCCTTCTCTGAACAGGAAGACTTTTACTCATGGCATGAAAAGTAATTCCCGTTTGTTTTTTTTAAATTTACAATATTAGGAAATTTTAATAAACCAGATCATACAAAACATTAATGACTAGACTGAAGATAAACGGCTTTATTTATGACTAGCTGTTTTTGTTTAATTATGGGGTCTGTTAGTTTTATACATACTGCCCCAAATTTCCAGTGACATGGCGACAATGAGAGAAAAGTACAACATATGCAGACGTTTCTTGTTTAACAAGTCTAGAGTTTTATAAAGAATCACAACAGCCTCGGACATTTTACGTTTAATGTATTCTATTTGTGGTTTCCAAATGAGTTTGGTCAATCACGCCTAAAAACTCTGTTTCATACGCACAATTTCTATTCATTTGTTGTTGTTGTTGTTTTTTTCAGTTTTCTATCGCAATTTGCTCTGCCACCATCAAAAACAATAGGTTTAAACTTGAACCTTTACTAGGTAAAAGGTCACTTGTATAGGATCTATCAAGTTTTTAAAGGGGGAAAAACCCAAACTTGGACCGCTCATAGAGCATACATGGATACAAGTATAGAAACGTATGGGGGGGATGAAGTTTTCAGATACGGTCTATATTGAGAGAGAGAGAGAGGGGGGGGGTCAAGGATGTTATTAAATCTGACCCCAGGAGGATTGAGCATCTATATCTGACCTCACCAATCAAATAAGAAACGGAGACAGAATACGGTTAGAGTTGCTATTTATTTTTTTCCTTTTGCATTTTTTTTTTTTCCTTTAAAGAATCTAATCTTACATTTTTATTTATTTTTTCACTTAAAACATAGAAAAAAAGTTTGGAGAAGACATTTAGGTTATTTTACTGCTCCGACCCAGTTCCAATCATATTGGACTGTATGTGGAACCTGAACTAACAGGAGTTCCACACCCCTGGCCTAAACCATCCACAGGTGTGAATGTGAGTGACTGGTGACATGTCCAAGGTGTACCTGCCTTCACCTGTTTGTAACTGGGATGTTGTTGTTCCTTTTATTTAACCAGGAATTCCCTTGAGAATAAAAATCTCTTTTCCGAGGGAGACCTGGACAAGATGGCTCACTGTTACAGAGATTATGTGAGCCCAGTATAAAAAAAAAACAAACTTGTGGAATACTTGCAGATAAGATATAAAACAAGCTAAGAACAAAGCTCAAGAAAAGGAGTTGCACTCATGGGTTACATCATTCTTTATCAAATGTTTGACTTCATTCAGGGAGAAAAGATCCTTTAGTTTTAAGGTGGAGGCTCTGACTTGCCCTCCACCCTCTTGAGGATGAGGTGGTTTGGAAAATGAGTGACTGTATTTTACCCACCACTTCCAGCAGGTGTTGACTGCTCCTTTACCTCCCACAGTACAGGTCCTTGGTGTACATGGTGTACGGGCTGCTGGCCGTGTGGACCAGCATGGGCTGGACATACGTCACCCTCATCCTGTCCCACTGCATCCTGCTCTACAGCATCTCCTTGGTCAAAATCCGCTGGCTCTGCTTTGTCACCGGCCTTTGCACCCTCGCTACGTTCAAGTGTGAACCCTTCGTCTCCTGGCAGGTAACCTACTGGATTGAAGTGCGACATAGGACACATTTAGAAAATAAATACTGGCTGTTTACAGTCTCCGTGCGCTGTCCCTTCAGGCGGGTTTTGTGGAGGGAGACTTCGAACTGCGTCATGTCCTGTTCTACGGAGGTTGTGGGTTCACCATCATGCGCTGTATGAGTTTCGCTCTGGAGAACTGTGAAAGAAAAGATGGAAACTACAACATCCTGGAGCTGCTCAAGTACAACTTCTACCTCCCCTTCTTCTATTTCGGGCCCATCATGACCTTTGATAAATTTTACATCCAGGTAAGTTGGATGCGGCGCTATATTCCTGTTCATGTAGATGTTATGCACTTCTAGTGTTGGTGCTTTAGACAGTAGTAGTGTATTTCTGGAGAAGATTTTCCACTTTGTTATTTTTTAGAGTCAAGCAGGAGATTCTGGCACAACTTCCCCTACATACAAAGTGTATGAAGGAAAATCTAAAGAGGTCAAAACTCCAACAACTTTACTGTGGCCTCGACCGCTGTCAATGAACCTTGGTCTAGCAATAAAGTTGCTGTATGTACTATTAACATTACTGGAATTTTGACCTTTTTTAAAATGTGACTCCTGACAAGCTTTATACAAAAAAGCAGAACATCTGAATCTTTTTTTTTTTTGTTTTTTTTTTTTATTAAATCTGCTACTGTCATTGAAAGATCAGTATGTTTTGGCTCAAAGTAGCATAAAACTGTCTGAGGTGTGTGTGTGTGGTGTTTTTTTTTTTTTTTTTTTTTTTAAGTGACTATTTAGACTGAACTTATTACATGTACAATCAAACTTGTGGTTCAAGTCTTACCAGAATCCAGTTGTCTGCCTTTCTTGGTGAGTTTCAAATGCGTGTGCTGCCCCCTGCAGGCCAACAAGTCTGACCTGAGCAGAAAAGAGAGGGAGCTGTGGAATATCAGCATGCAGGGGTGTATCTACCTGGGAGTCATCATCGTGGTGGATGTCCTCTTCCATTTCTTGTACATCCTCACCATCCCTACTGATCTGAAGCTGTTGAAGCACCTCTCTGACTGGGCTCTAGGTCTGTGACCCCACCTGTTGCATATTTACACTATGGCACATAAACAAGCAGACATATGAAGTACTGGAGTACAAGTACGAGATGAGTAAAAGTTGAAGTGTCGTTTAAACATCATGCTTAAGTGAAGGTACTAAAGTGTTGTTGTTTTTTTTTTTTTTTTTTTTTTTTTTTTTTTTTTTTTTT